>VDFB02307901.1:0-12181 GCA_007258455.2 Sequoia sempervirens | reverse complement strand
AAATGATGTTTTATGTTGATCGTCAGGAGATATCTTTATCTAATTATATCTGGAGAAGCCATCCATTATTGACAACATTTCATGCCTTGTCATTAGATCTATAATCATATCAATGCTCGAAAGAGGGGTCATCTTTTGGACAAGCTCTGGTTAGATTTCGGAAGTCCGTGTAGATTCTTATGGACCTAGTGGGCTTTGACATGGGTATAGATTTGATATCCATTATGGATAATCAATTGGTATAATGAAGCCTACATCTAACAGTTTCTTCAATTTTACTTTTACCAAAAGTGCTATCTGGGGATGCATCTTTCATAGCTTCTACTTGATAGGTTTTGCTCCAAGAAATATGGCTAGGTGATGTAGGACCAATGTTGTATCTAGCCTTGGAATGTTTGCATATGTCCATGCAAATTTTATCTTTCTTTCATTGATGAATACTGAGAAGTTCACCTTTTCCTCAGGATCAAGTAACACTGCATGGTATGTGATTTTGGGTGTTTCTACTGTGCCATCATTAATAGGTTCAACTTCTTCAACTAGGAGTGTTGATTTCTCTTGATATTAAAAAATGGGGAGATTGGATCCTCCATCCTCGAGTGCCTCGGGGAGGTTTTCACCCTTAGATTTATCCTTGATTTTTCTCTTTTCAAGATCCAATAGAGCCACATCGTGGTTTTCCCTATGGGATCTCATTTTGATTTTTACATTGTCTTTTTCAATTTTGTGACTAGAGGGTACAATATCCCCTCTAAAATATGCTTGTTGTTCGAGTTCCATAACAAACCATGATTTATGGTCTCCTGATGGTATATCGGTTCAAAGTCCCATAAACTCTACAATTGCTTCATCATTCTAGAATTGATCCAAAATAGTCATATGGTGTTGGTTGTCCCAATCTATTAACTGTGGATAGCAAAGGGGTAGGCTATCATCGTTATATGTAAAGCTTATAGAAGTTATCAAAATGGTCAATATGGCTTTGGCATCATTCCCCCATTGGGTATCTAGGTCATTGTTGCTAGAGGTGACAAAGGAAGGAGAATCCCATTCATATTCGTTAGAGTCTGTTTCATAAGTGCAATTTTTGAATGTAGGTTTACTAGTTCGAATAGGGAATATACTTATGTTAAAGCATTCAAATAAGTCCTCAATGCGTAAATCTATGTTTATAATATGGTAGATATTCGATGTCTTAATGTCAGTAGAAGGAGCTCCTTTCTTAAAAGAGGTACGTCTAGTGTATGGAGTAAACATGTCTATCGAACCATAGCCTAGTCACATGTTCATCTTTCTTTGTTCTACTATAATAGGTTCCCGTTTGCCTTGTTTATGTCACCCAAGGCCACCTTTTCCAGTTTATCCCATTTTTTTAGCTAGCTGATACCCTTTAATGCTCTAGTTCTTTTTGATCTTCTTTGTAGATCATTGATGAAAGGTCCTATTTGAATATTTCCTCATCCTTTATATCTCCCCACTTGGTAAAGATCATGGGTTTGGATACCATTTGTACTACTTGAACATGTTTGATATCCTTAGGCTCTCCATAAATTTTTAGCATTGGGGGAAGCATTCCAATGCGTTACCTTTGTCAAGTACTTCAATCTTGGACTCAGATTTTGGTTTCACACTTGACAGGGGTTTAGTTGAGGTTAATGGTAGTGTTGATAGCTCGACATATGAGGAGTGAAATGATATATCATTACTAGGTATACGCTAGATTTTGTTGTATTTCTCCTCCAATTTTGCACAGTAGTGGAAGGGTTCAAGATTAGCATATAAAGTAACCTCCTTTCCTTCATGAGGAAATTTTAGACATTGGTGAAATGTCGAGGGAACTACTTGTAGTGCATGAATCCACGAGCACCTTAGAAGATGGTTATATGGTAGCTCAAGGCTTAGTACCTAACATGTTTCCATTGTTGTTGGTCCTATCTGTATAGGTAGCCTGATTGTCCCTTCTAAATTTATTTCTAGGTCGTCATAAGCTCTTATAGTGATTCTTTTTCCCTTGTCAATTTCATCATCAGAATACCCCAACTATTTAACAAATTTCAAGGTACAAATGTTTAAACCTGCACCGTTATCTATCAATACTCTTTTGACCATATGTTTGTGGACACCAACCTCTATATAGAGGGCTTGGTTGTGGAATGACTTTTGCAGAAGGTCTTTCTCAGAAAAGACTAAATGATAATTGGTCGTGATTTTTCCAACCATGGCTTGAAATTGATCAGGATTGAGGTTATTAGGGACCGATGCTTGTAAAGCTTTCTCTAGTATTTCTTATATGCATGCGATAATCTCAAAAGCTCTAGGATGGAGATCAAAATGGGAGTCTTCTTCAGTTGTTCCATAATAATATAGTCATTGGAAGACTTAGTTGAGGGTTTAGGTGGGGCTCCTTGTATCATTACTTTCCTTTCCCTCGACGGGTAGTTATGTTACATTCGGGGTCCCTGCCTCATATAGTTAACACATTGACTCTAGTGTCATCTTCTTGGGAGAGGGTACCTAGGATGGTGTCACCATAGGTGTAGTTGGCATTGTGATAGTCTTTTTCTTTCCCTTTATCATTTTTCTTAGCATGGTTTAGAATTGGATTCGTGTAGATTTGGAGGTCTTTGTTTCCAGGATAGTGTTTGATATCAACTTCTCCTTTGTCGATCAAGTATTATAGTATTATATGTTTAAGTATCATGCAGTTATTCATCCTATGTCCCTTAATCTTGTAGAACTCACATAAGTCCTCATTGTACCATGGCGTTTTAAAACTCGACTCTTCATAGTTTGGACGCTCATTGACTTTGATGAGGTTATGTTGAACTAATTTGTGCATGATTGTCTCAAGTGTTTCTCCTAATTGAGTAAATTTCCTCCTTGGTTGGTCATATTATCTTTGTTGTCCTCCCTGATTTGTTCATTGGTTATCTGATTGATTATTTTAGGGATAGGTGAGTTGATTGTTTTGTACGTTGTTGGGAGCATAGCTCATTTGTTTCACTTGGGGTTTGTTTTAAGGTACATTCAGATTTTGTACGTTCCATATAGCTCTAGCATCAACTACTGCATTGTTTGTAACATTTTTGTTCTTGGCCCAAATCTTGGGTTTCTCATTCAAACTAGAAGAGTTGTCTTTTGGGTTGTTTATTTTAACGACTCCCTTTACTATGAGAGCTCTTTCTATGTTTAGTCCCTTTTCAATAGTCTCTTCGAAGTTATTGGGGCATAAAACGGTGAGTTAGTAATTGATTTATGCTTGGACATTGGAAACAAAGATATCCACTGGTTCTTTGTCGAGAATAGGCCACTTGCACCTATTGACTTTATGTCTCCATATTTGTAGGTAGGATGAAAAGGATTATCCTTAGCTTTGTTTAATCTTATGGAGGTCAATGATGGTAACATCCTATTCTATGTTAAATGAGAAGTGGTTCACAAAATTGTTATTCAATTCATCAAAACTCCTAATACCTGGTGGTAGATGGGAGAACCATTCCATAGTGTGACCAGTAAGACTATGCGAGAAAAGTCTCATTAGGTAAGAATCATTATGTTGTTCTTCCATGCAAGCTACTGAGAAATCTTGCACATGTTCTATCAGATCACCCTTTCCCTTGTACTTGCCAAATTTTGTTATTTCAATTTTTTGTTGGGAAGGGTAACATAGTAATAGAGAGATCAAAAGGGAATGAACATATATCCTATAGAGTGTGAGTATTCTTTGGTTTTCCAATCTGGATGTCCAATATATTTTGATTTAGGTATTGTAGTTGCATGCCTACCTCTGTGTTTGGTACATTTTTTTTGTGGACCTTGTGTGTAGTAACCTTGTTGTCCCATAATGTTTGTTTGGTCATAGGTTGGGTATTGTGCAGGCATAGGACCTTGGTAACCATGTTGGGTGGAAGGAGGATTAACTACTTGTATAAAAGGAGGATTAAGTCCTTGTTGAATGTAAGGAGGGTTAATTCCTTGTTAGGTGGAAAGAGTATTAAGTCCTTGTTGAATGTAAGGAGAATCAAGTCCTTGTTGAGGTGAAGGAGTATTAATTACTTGTTGAATGTAAGGAGGATTAAGTCCTTGTTTTGGGGAAGGAGTATTAAGTCCTTGTTGAATGAAAGGAGGGTTAGGTCATCATTGTGGGGAAGGAGTATTGAGTACTGATTCACCCCCCTCAGTGATATTGAGTATTCCTACATAATCAATAGGACAAATAAGATAGCATCTAGGAGATTCTCAATTTCAACCTTCACCAATAAAGTTATCTTAGGATTCATCTTGCATATCTTTTCTCTTACCAGTTTAATATCTTGTACAAGGACAATGTTGTGCATAACTATCTCAGTGTCAATACTCGACATATCCGAATAAGTCCAAGAAAAAAGTTAAGGAAAGTCATGTAATAATGTTGCATGTTCTTTTCATTCATCCTCATCATGGTACTTTCCTATTTGAATCACTTTATCTTTGTTAGATGTGTCCATCGATATGTTTGTATCTCCCATATGTAATGTACTTTGATTCAAGATTTCAAGAGCTGACTCTTCATCGATATCATTTGTTTTCTTTTCTTCACTAAATTATCCCTTACTAACTTCAAGGCACAAGTGAATCTTTGTCTATGGTGATGAGTTGGTTACTTATCATAAACTCCTAGCATTTCTGCCAAGGCTTCATCTTGTTGAAAATAATCCAATGATTCATCACATGTTGTATCAATTAATTCAAGATGCTTTAAAGTGATCTACTATTCTTAGGAGAATCTTGTATAATGGTGTTGATGTTGAGTGAAGCCCTTTTTTTTTGCTTTTGTTATCCTAGAAGGGCAATATCCAAGACCACTTTTTATTTCATGTATATTAGGCTCGATAGGGACATGAATGCCTTGTTCTTTCACACCATATCCTTTTCCACTATAAAAAAGTTGCTTCAACAGCTGATACCTTATTGTGTAAAGAGATTCCATTGATTTCGAGGATGGTGGTTGTTCATAATCAACTTCATCATACTTTTTTGTGTAAGTTGTGTCCTCTTCTATATTTGTCGAAGTAGATGCTTTTGAAGGTTCTTCTAAGTGTTGTGTGACATCACTATTGTTTCTTTTTCATTTTCATATTTCTTTGTTGTGATTTTGTATTCTCCCAATAATGTAGGTGTGAAATCCAATGAACCCCAATCATCACCCAATAACTTTGTAACTTCTTCAATATTGTTTTCTTTTTCTTCTTCTCACACAAGTTCAACTTTTGAAGTTGGTATCAATGTCTTCAAAGGACTTTCCTTGTATTTCTTAGTGTGCAAAGAACTTTATGGGTGAGGATAAACTTTGATTGTATAAACCTTATTGTTATAGACATACTTCATTAACCGATGAAGAGTTGAAGGTGCCCCATTCATTTTATGGATCCTACCTAGAAGAAGATTGTATGAGAGATCTTGAGATGACATGGATAGGATTTTGCAATGTGACCTTTCCAACTCTAACTGGCAATGTTATCACACCTAAAGGTTGTTTTCCTACATTATCAAATCCTCAAATAGATAAAGAATCAGGTTCAATCATAGCCTTTTTCACTCCAATCTTATCTAAAAGGTTCACACTACACACATTAAGAGTCGAACCATTGTCAATGAGAGTTCATTTTATCCTAATCTTATTAATGAGAGCCATTACCATGAAGGCTTCATTTTGTTTTTGTATCTCCAATGGAGGCAACTCATCTTGATGAAAGACAATGCCAATGTTAACCAAATTTATACCTTGGATTAGGGCTGCTATATCATTTGGTTACACACTAGGAGGGATAACTACTTGTTGCAAAGCATTTTGAAGTATGTTATGGTAATTAGGTGAAACTTGAATGAGATCCCATAAATAAATCTTAGTAGGAGTGTTTTTGAGTTGTTCTACAAGATCATACTCCTTTCCACTATGCAAAGGAAAACAAGGAGCACTAGGAAAAATTGGTCGAGGTAATGGTAATGAGGTAGGTATTGTTTGTGGTTGCCTATTGTTTCTAGTGTTATATGTATGAGCAAGGATATTGTAACTTGGTTGTTGTGAAGCATTGTCACTAGTAAGTTGCCTTGTAAAATTCAAAATGGTTCCTTGAGGTAATGGTTTGTTTTTAGGTGGTCCTATGATAAGCACATGTTTTTTTTGAACTTGTTTGTGTGACAATGGGTAAATGGTAAGTTGGGGTGTAATTGCATTAACTTATATTTGTCTTGGTTTGTCATAACAAGCCTTAGTGGATGATCCTTGCGAGATGAAGTCCTCGAGGGCTTCATCTAACATATCAAAGTCATCACTACTAAAGGGCTTGAAGGATATGTTAACTTCTAGAAAAAGATTTGACATTGTCAAATAACTATTCTTTCTCCAAGGCTAACCATTTGGTGTGTAGTTTTTTGTTTTATGGTTTTCAATGTTTGCAAAATGAGAACTAACCTGATTAAACAACACAATGATGTAAAAAAATAAAGAAAGTGACCAAAAATTTGAAATAATCTAATACTAAAACAAAAAATGAACTTTTTCAAATTTCCTCAATGTTTCATCAAAAGAGAAATTTTCTTTCATTCAAATCAAACTATTTCAGAATTTCAAAAGACAGTTGTAATAGAAACAAAATGTAGAAATAGGCACAAACAAGCACCCAAAAATCTGCTAGGACACCTGTACAAGGATAGATTCGCCTTAGGGCGAATGAGCCCTAACATAGGGGTTGCAAAAATTAAAATATGAATTTGAAGCTTACTACCAGGGTTTGTTGTTTTAGGTTTCAAATTTTGATTTCTGTGACAAAATTTTCCAGATTTAGGTGTCCTAATGCAAATGAAATTAGTGACAAATGACGGCAAAAATGACACTTTTTGAAATGAAATTTTAACTTAATTTTTTAATGTAAATGATTGAAAATACACTAATATGCAAATACTATTCAAAATCAATTTAATATGCATGCAATTTTTTTTTGAATTTTCTAGATTATTAAACAATGCAAAATAAAAAATTTAAAACCCTATATGAGATACAAACTGATGCAATTTTGAAAACCTTAAATAAAATGCAAACTAATGCAAATCCTAGATCTAGGGTTTGAATGGACTCCAAATCATAAATTATGATGTACAATGTCAGGTTCACCAAAATGAAATGTAGGAAAAATGGTGGGTGACAATATGTGATAAATGTACCCTATTTCCCTATCAATTTCATTAGGAAAAGGAGATCCCTCAAGGTAGGATTAACTTTCAACCCTTAGAGGATTAACTTTCAACCCTATTGGAGATATTGTTGTTTTCCTTATGCAAAGACAGGGTAAATATGTCTGAAATACACTTTTGGGAGATAAATGAAAAATACTAAATGAATCTAATCATGCAATGTGAAACTTGAATCATCAATTTAAATCATAACTGAAACAAAAATACCAAACTTTTGGTAGATTTGAGAAGGGTAGGATTTTATGCAACTGTCACCAAAAGCTTATGTTGAGTGTCCTTCTAGGACTCATTCACCCTAGGGTGAATGGGTCCAGGTATACTTTTTTGAAACTTCAAAACTTGAGTTTGTAGCCCTTGATTTTCACTTTCTTCCTGTACCTTTCAATCCTCACTTTCGGATATGGACTTGCAACAAAACTAATTTTTTTTGTTTTTTTGTATAGGGGTTTGCCTCAATCAAACCCCAAGTTTGGCAATTAAAACTTGATGAAAAATATAGATTTGAAACATAAAAATGTGTGTGAGCCCTAATCATAAGTGTGTCTAAGATTTTTTAGAGCTAAGATGCAAAGAAACCTTATTCAAGTGTGTTAGAATAAGATCCCTAAATTGACATGAATAATGAAAGAAAGACCTAATTAGGGAGAAGCCATAACACCCTAATAGATCCAAAATTTGATTATACTTTACTTTAGGTGACTAGTAGAATGAAGATAGAAGATGGGATCACTTAGGAAACAAGTCATTAGATCAAAGGAAATGGCTAGTTGCATGTCCCAAAACTTAGAATCCATCATGATCCTCCATAGGCATCAATTTTTAGTCATGAACAATGCTTGATCAATCTTGACAAAATGAGCTTGAAGACCTACAAAAACAATTGAAATGTTGCTCAAAGACTTCAAATTTGCTTGCTTGAATATTCTCCTTGCTATTGAATGCTAATCTTGTGAATATCTTCTCAATCTTTTTCTCAACCTAGTGTAAAATGGTGAAAAGACTAGGCTTTATAGGGTTCCTTTCCAATTTCCCGATTATTAAATCCTGAAAGCCAACATTTGAAGCTTGAACCTGGGACTTTAAAATGCCACAAAAAAAATGTTTGAAATTTGAATTTGGATCTTAAAGGGGACCCATTCACCCCCTTGGGCGAATGGGTCCTAGCCTAAAAAATCTAGGATTAATGTATTTTGGGGCTTTAAATTAATTAAATGCATGTTGCAATTTCAGAAAATGATAAAAATAGGCCTTGGAATGATACTAAAGGGGTTTAGGGGCCTATTTGTGAAGGGTAAAAATGCATAAATGCGAGGTCACTAAAATAGGTCCAATTAAGTGTGAAATTGTACTATCACATAAAAGGAGTACAATTTCCTACATTATAGTAATTAATGATTGTCTAGCTTGACTTGGTTGCTTGGTCTCCACGCAGGCACCTAAAAACTGGGTTTGCTTGCTTGAGTTAAGAAACTTTGACTTGACCTTTCAATCTGCTTTGGAAATTGTTAAAAGAAACTCTTATATTCTTTCCAATTTCCCTCTAAGTCACCCAAATTGACCCCTATATCTTCTCAACTATTCATTACTAACCTCCACCACTCTAAAACTAGAAAAACCCCTTTACCATGTTCATATGACATGTGTTTTCCTTTGAAATGGTCAACAATCTCTTGAAGGCATAAGAGAACTTCAACGACTTGTGGCTGCCAACTCCTCATACACTGTCATACCATCACTAATGCCATGGACTGCCCTCTTAATAATTTTACTGTGCATTTTTTTCTCTCCAAAAGTCTTATCACTGTCAAAAATTGCCACGATCCTTATTATCTATGGTACCCTCATACCTTGTCTTGCAATCAATATTATCCTCTTACAAGCCTACATATCACTATCTTTCATATGACCAAAATACTGCAATATCAACGTCTAATCACCTGTAGAAGCTATATTTTAAGGGACTACCATTTATATATTACAAAGGGTTTAAACTTCTTCATGCTAACATGATAGATTCCTTTGAGTCTTTCATCACTATCCTCTGTCAATGTTGCACTATCCAATTAGCTTCTAGTCACACTCTCTAGAAAATTATGATCTTCTCACTGTATCTTCACAACAACTACAATATTTGGCACCAAGATATCTTTAACCGTACTTTTATGGTGGTTGTGAGGTTATCATGTTTTGACTGAAAACTGACATCTATTAATCTTGTTCACACTACCTTATAATGTGACTCCTAAGGTTTGAAGAAGACTTCTTTACACTTTGACCCTAAGGATAGTCACTATCTTCAATGTTAAATCATCATCATGCATTGGATTGTCATACTAAAAGGTCTATCCCTTTTACTTCAAAGTCCTTTCTCTCTTTCATAAAGTCACTAATGTCATGTCCTCAAGTGACTATTGTTGCCTTTATGATTTTTTTGACCACTTGAAATTTCCATGCATGGACTCCTCTTTATTCTTGCCCACTACCAACCATTTTGTGCATCAAGTGTTCACATTTCTCATGGCAGTCCTATGGTATTTGATATATTCTTCTCTTTGTTCATGAAAACCATTTACCAAGACCTTTGTTAACTGTCAGTTAAAATAGTTGTCCGACATGCATTTTGAATGCTTTTACCACTGAAGATTGCCTTCTACCTCTTATAGACACATTTGTCTCACTGTTTTGCTACTTCAAACCCTAATCAAACATGTTCAAGTACCTCCTTTATTGATTGTGCTTTCAATAGGAAGATTGTCCTAACCTTGCTACCCATGAGCACTGCCACTGAAGATAACTGCCCTCTTATCAACCTTACAAATAATGTCCTAACCTTTCTACAATCCTTTTGCATCTTATCATTTGTCATTGAAATGATAGTCCCTTTAATGGTATTGAGGACTATCATTATTTGCAATAACTTTGTCCGTCTTTTCCTAGATTGTCATAGTCCATTCTTCATGACAATTATCTCCATGACTTTTGAGACTATCCTTTCACCATTTCGTGTTGACAAGGTAATAGTAAGGTAAAAGGTTACCATCTTCTCTTTTATATTTTTGACTATCCTTATCTATGCCCTTTAATGGAACAATGTCTCTTACCTTGTGATCTTTATGACCATAGTAAACCTTCTATTCATAGTTCATATCACTATGACTGGCCTTTCAGAATATTAATCTTGAGAATGTGGACCTCATGGATCACTGCACTAATGGATACCAAGTTTAGTAACATTTGGAAAATGATAATTGTTTTGACTAATTTAGGCTTTATCATCCAACACTTATCAATAACACCTGTTCCATATTTTAAATGACTTTATTGCAGTCATCAAAGGCTCATAGTCATGAATATTACAAAGTGATTGGACTGTGAACTATGACCTTACCTTGTATTTGATTTCATTGCCACTTTACATAGTGATTTTCCTAATGTTAGTTGCTTAACAACCCTATTAAGTCCACCTTCTTTGTCTTTTCATGGTTATGACAGTCCCATGATTGTTCTTTAGCTATTGCATGCACAAACTTCTTTGCTTTAGGTCACTATTCATTATCAAGCTTGTCATGGACCACTGTCACGGTTCTCAACTCTACCCTTCATACGTGCTTTATGGTGACTAAACACAAGAAACCTTCATGCATAGATTGTACACTATAGTTGTAAGAGGCTTCAATAGGAAATGATCTTTCATTGATCTCAACTTACTCTCCACTATCTTGACCTCTAAGCTTTATGGATCTCTCACTACCCTTTGGCCTTTATGACTTTCATGAACACTGTGACCACTAATCTTGACATTATCATGTGAGTTTTTAACCTCCCTCATGACATTCCATCATTCCTACTTAAAACTATATGCAAGTGTTGATAATATTTTTTTGACATTGACAATAAAAGAAACAAAGAAGAGGACAATGCATATCACTTGTTGCAACAAACCTTACATATGAGAACTTATGGTTAATAGTACCTATTGAAAAGCCTTGTACATTCATTTTTTGTCCTTGTTTTGCCCTTGTTAAATCTCTAGAAAGATTGTTGACCTAGATGAATGGTGCAAAACCTTGAAAACCCTAACATAAATGTCTATATTGGGTGAGGTTTCATTGAGACATACACTCTCTTCCAAGGATCACATCTAACCACCAAAGGCTCATAGTCTAAACATTGTTTGTATATCTCGAAACCCTTAAGATCATTAAATCATGCATAATGGTCTTATATCTTTGTACAAACCTAAGATGACCCCTATATAACTGTCATAGAGGTCACCACACATTTAGAATGCACTCTTTTCTGCTGAAATGCTCATGTTGTAT
The DNA here is from genome assembly GCA_007258455.2 of Sequoia sempervirens. Lineage (NCBI taxonomy): Eukaryota > Viridiplantae > Streptophyta > Pinopsida > Cupressales > Cupressaceae > Sequoia > Sequoia sempervirens. Next base: position 626 of record VDFB02307901.1, on the reverse strand, counting down.
TAAATGTGTTGCAAAGATCATAGACATTACAAGAATTTCCATTTGATAATGATCTATGATGTTAAAGGTTGTATTTTGCATTTACAACCCCCTCTTAGATGACGTGAGGTTTGCCATGATTAAGAGAAACTCATATATTTTGTCTCAAACTCTTTCAACTAAGCTCTGTTACTAGTAACCTTAGCTACTAACCTTTTTCTACTCATATAAGTAAGGAATTGTCATCACTTGTGGCTCAGGAGTCTTAGTATGCATCATACTCATATGAACATACCCATTCATTAACACACATACTATGATAGGTCAGATACCAAAGCGTTGAAAGGAAATGAGCAGCAAACAAAAGAGTGAATGAAACCAAAACAATCCCACACCTCAAAGATTAGCTACAAGTTGGAATCTAATAACACAGAATAAACAACAAATGGAACCTTATACCTTGTCTCGAATCAATCCTTTGGTTGGCCCTTCGATCTTTGATGTGTATGCTCCTTGGATGGCAAGATGTGCAAACTAGATGATGATGTGAGGATGGATGAAAATGGATGAAAGCATGAAAATGACTAAGTGTAGATTGAGAAATAAAATTGCAAGAGTTTGTCTAGCAAAATGATCTCCTCTAAAAT
>VDFB02307898.1:0-21039 GCA_007258455.2 Sequoia sempervirens | reverse complement strand
TTGAACCAACACAGCAAGTACATTGCTTCAAAGATGGGAAAAATGTAGACACAAAATATGCATGCATTTCAATTCACCATTCCAATTGAATAACCTTCATTTAATTAAGGATAACATTTCATCCTCTAATTAAATAAATTCACTTTATTTAATTAAATCATTACCACATTTGATTAAAGAGATTAATTTTTAATCAAATTCTAACATTTCCATCTTTTGATTAAATTCAATCTCCTAAGGTCATTTATTTAAATTAAATAAACTAAATTTATTTATTTTAAGCCTATCATCATCCTTTTAATTAAATAAATCAAACCTTTATTTAATCAAATCTGAAATCACCTTTCATCTCCCTTTTATTTAATTTAAATCCCTAAATCTAAGTCAAATAGGTCAAAATCACATAGCATCTTCTTAATTAATCTAATCCATGGTTAATCTAATCTAATCACCCATCGCATCCTCTATCTTTTCCCACTTGCACAAATAAAACATTTTTATTCATTTATAAATTCTTCATTATTTCCCTCAAGAAGGCATCTTTGGAGAATATTCCTCAAGTTTGAATTTGAAAACAAGTTGACTTGTCCCTTCCAACATGGCAATAACTCCCCTCTTGCATGTCCCCCACTTGGCATTTAAGTCTTTTTTTCTCCCTCCAACAAGCCAAATTTGAATTTGAAAAGGCTAACCAATCTCATTTATTGGCACATTGACCAAAACTTGCACATCATCCATCCACTCACAAGGTGACAAGTGGATCCTTCTTATTGGTTGAATCTTTATTCCACATTGCTCTCTTTTGAGCACTCTTTCAACTTGAGAGTCTATAAGTAGAAGGCTCATTCTTCATTTTAGCATCCACAATCTCCATGCAAAGTTACTCTCTTCAATTGAGAACTAATTTTGTTCACTTCATATAATCTTCAATAATCTTCATCACACCAAGCTCATCAAGGGTTGAGAAAGGGTCACTTTTCACAACAAAGTGACACCAATCCACTATGGAATAGGTGTGCATTGTGTTTTTTAGGATTTCAACTAACTTGTTTTGTTGCTTTGTTTGTAGAGCATAATGGATTATTTCATAAAGAATGTTATTTTGTTTGTTTTCTTTAAACTAACTTCATGTTGATATATATATGGAATAGAGTTTAAAGTTGCAGAAAATGGTGTTACAACTACATTTCTTTGTTCACACCAACTGTTCCACTTATTTTTCCTTGATCTGCATTGGTTAGCAATATGCCTAAGTCTATTGCATTCATACCATTTGATATCTCTATGAAATTTATTCATCACAACTATGCATTCACTTGATTTTTGACCATACTTATAGCAATTGAAGCACTGACCTAAGAATGATGATCTACTTCATCCTACTTCTACATTGAGAAGCCATATGGCCAAATTTATTGCAAGAAAAACAATAACCATTGAATCTCTAAGCATTTGGTTTTCTTACTGGATCCCTTCTAGCCCCATTCACCTGATTTCCCTGCCTGAATCTCCCTTGTCTGGATTTCTTTTTTCCAAATCCAGAACTTTCTCCTTCCTCATATCCAAGACCTCACCTGTCACCATCAGTCCTCTAACCTTTAATCAGTTCATCAAGCTTGGATGAATTGGCTTTTAATTTCTCCTTGTACTCATTTGTAGCAGTAAGTTCATCTTTGAGATCATTAAGCTATTTTTCAAGCATTTCCTCATTGTTTTTAGATTGTTCGAATTCATTGTCTAATCGGCTACATTATTCAAAATTTTATTTCAAGGATTGAGCAAGCTTTTCTTCATTCTTCTTTCTATCTTCAATTTCCTTGGTCATTTTCATCATGATGGATTCCATCTCACACTTCAGGGCAACATTTTCTCTAGAAAACTTTTCACACTCTTTTGTTTTCTCCTTCAAGGCATGACTAATTTGTTCATCTTCCATGATTTTTTTCTTCTACTTAAGTCAATCACATCATTCCTTTCTTTTCTTCATTGATTCATTAATTTTTTCTTTCAATGACAATGAATTTTTCTGCATTCTCAAGACTTTCCTATAGTTCCCAGTTCTCAGACTTTGACTGGTCAAGATCATCCAGGGCCACTATAATTTGTTGTTGAAGATTGCTTCTATCCATTGAAAACACTTTCCAAGATCTCCCCAATATTTTAGACTTCTTTCAAGGAACTAGCTCTAATAGCAATTCTTGGAAACAAGCAACACTAAGAGTGGGGGTGAATCAGTGTTCTGCAAAAATTAACTTTATTATTCTAATCATTAACCTTCCTAAAAAATTCAACCAATAGAAATATGCAGAAACAAAAAGAAAATAACCACAACACCATAACACAAGGATTTTTATGTGGAAATCCTATTAGGGGAAAAACCACAGTGGATGGCCAATCCACAATATAATCTCAGTATACTCAAAAAGAAGTTTACAATATGGGAATGTACTTGCATTCAAGCTCACTGCTCAAAATAGGAAGGCACACTGCCTTACAGAGATTTGGATTAGATCTAAGAGAATGAATTGAAAGAATAGAATCTACAAATGCTTGATTACAGTTCTGGTTAGGCTCAGTTGTTGATCTTCTATCCTTATGGCTGATATTGAACTTCTGCTCTACTCTACTCTTACTCGTACAACAAAATCTTTATGCACAAGTGAAATTGTGCATAAAATCACTCTAACACTCTTATAATATTTTCAATACACATCAACACACCACGCATATGCATCAAAATTATATAATAGATTATACATATATATCTGTAACTATCAATTTAATCACAATAAGTTGACTGAAATAAAACTTAAAAAATATTAGCAACTGTCAGCTCAAATCTTAAGAATTATCTAATGCGCATCCACAATGGTCATCCAACACTTAGCTCGGACCCAAAACATAATGAACAAACACAAAAATATTTGAATAAACAATTCTTGAATATCCACACCACATTATATCAACTAAGTAGGCACCAAATTATTGATAAACAAAAAAGTATCACCCGGATCTCCAAATTTGCACATGACTTGGTATGAGGCACTAATATTTCTAGATAACACAAGAAATACACTGATAAACCTTCCGTGAGATCCACAACTCAAAAAAACAAGAAATCTGCACGTGAATTGTTGAACACCAAACTGTTAGATGTTTTGTTCTTCTTGACTATCCTCAACCTTCCTATCGGTGTGAGAAAATGGTGTCATGCGGATCCTATTACCGACTAGGATTTCCATCAATGACAACACCAAATCATAATTGTAGTGTCTCTTTCCAACACAAGGTAAGGCTATATGTCTTGTATTCCATCTCTTATTTCACAACTGCATTTCAAATTCTTTGCCATAAATGATACAACTGTATATACTTTTTCTACCATAGAAAAAAGGAAACTTGCTTGATTTGGGGAATAATTGATTATAAATTAGACTTAATGAGACCTTTATTTTTTGTTGTGAGGTGTTTTTCACATCCACACTAGGTCTTGGGCCCTTTAAAATGTATTTAACAATGTCTTGTAAAGGTGTTGTAAAGTGTTGTAAAAGACTTTCATGCTTTTCTAGACTTAATGAACCCATATTCCTTAATTAAACATTATAAAATGTATTTTCACATTAATCTAGAAGTTTCCTGAATCAAACTTAATTGTTAATCTAGTGTTGTAATGTGTTTTACACATTCACATTAGATGTCATGTCTTTCTAGCCTATGTGGACCTCATTTTGATGTTGTAAAGTGTATCTAATCACACTTTCACATTGAATTTTGTGTCCCAAGCCCTAATTGACCTTTACATCATCACTAATAGGCCCCTATTACCCCATATTGTGCATCCTGAGGCAATATTTGATGAAATACCTGACAAAGTCACCATATAAACCTTTTTTCCTTAATTCTTAGCAATCTAGTTCGAAAATGGGCCCCACTAGGAATAATTCACCACATGTGGTGAATGATTCCCTGCGAGGTGGGACCGATTCACCCAAGGTGGCGAATGAGTCCCATTTGGGCCAATTTTGACCTTTGAACATGAAAAACTAAAATTTAAGTTTATGAATTTTACATGTATGCCTTAGAGTTCCAATTTATGCGAAAATAAGGTATATTTCCTATAAAATAAAGTCTTTAAACCCTAAATCATAACCATTATTCATTATTCCTCCATCATTCTTCCATCTCAAGTCAAGCAAGTTAGGGTTTCATCATTTTAAGTTATTAAGATAGCAATTTTAAACATTCAAGGGTTGTTTCTTCATGTTTTGTTGCATAAATTCAAGATAAAACATCATGGAAAGGTAATAACTCCATTGTTTCATGCTTCAATAAATTATTTTCATCATTTCATTTAACTACCTAAAAAGTGGTTTGACTAAGGCAAACCCCCATGCCCTAACATTCAATATTTCTCTCTCTTGTCTTGTGTGTTTGTAGATTTAGGAATCTTGAAGACTCAGAAATCATTGAAGATCAAGTTGTAAAGTTTCTCAAGTCATCTCTTCATTCAACAAGGAAAAACATAAACAAAAAGTCATTTTTAGGCCCGAATCCGACAGTTTCCGAACCAGACACCTGGGGAAGCAGAAAGTGCAGACCAAAGGCTCCTGTTTCCACCTTTGAATCTTCAAAAATTTAAAAGTGGACTCATTCACCATGAGTGGTGATTGAGTCCCACTTCTAGGCCTATTTTTGGTTTTCTGCATTTTTAGACACCCATTTGTCAAAAATGAGCTTCAGAACAGTTTTACAGAACTGGGACTAATTCATCCAAAATGGCGAATGAGTCCCACCAGGCCTAAAAATCAGCATTACCAGAATTCCAAAGGAAATTTCAAATATTATCCATATCTCAGGTGCACACTTTCAATTTCATTTGTTTCTATTTAGTTTTGCATTCATTTCTAGGTATTTCTGCATATCACACTATGTTTTCAAACAATCTACATTTCGTTAGTTTTGCATTAATAATCAATCCATATTATAAATTAGTAGCATTAATATCATTACATTTAGACATAATTTCATCATACATTCCTTTATTTGAGTGAACCACTTAGATTTTTGGTGTGGGATCTATCTCTTTTCATTAGGTGAAAGACCCTAATTGAACAAAAGAGACATAGCATTTTTAACCATTAAAATCTTTAGTTCATTATGGTGAACCTGCTTTTCGAACACTTTCTTGTCTGATTTGGAGTCCTTCATCATAGATCTACCCTTGCATTGACTTTTCATTAGGGTTTGCATTAGTTAAATGGCATGCTAGGTTTCAAATTTTGTATTCATAAAAAGTGCATTTAGGTTGCATTTTTGGCATCTAAAGTCATGTAAATTTTCTGAAATTCTATATTTTTAACTTAGGTATACATCATAGCACTCAAAAACAAACAAAATCCATCATAAAGATCTGAAAATTTTGAAAAAATCCATATTGGGACTCATTCACCCCCTTGGGCGAATTAGTCCCTTTTCACCCCAGAAGTTGCCTTTTACAGAACTAAAAACCTTATTTTTAAGCTTCTGTTTAGTGCCATTTCCTAGCGGTATTAGTTGGCTGTATTTCTATAACATGCATTCCATTAGATCTAGCCTAAATGAGCTAATTTGATGCATGGTTTAAATTTCACGTTTGCATTCTCATATTACTACATAGCCTAATTAGTCAATTATTATTTGAAAATTAAATTTCATTTCAGCCTTTTACATTTCATTTTGAGTTAGCATAGATTTTTATTTCAAAATGTTAGTTTCACTCTTCTCCAAATTTGCAAAGAAAAGGCTAGTTAACAAGCATTCTAGTCCTTCATTCAATGCATTCCCTAGTTATGATAGTCTCTTAGCACAAGAGAATGAAAATGAAAACACTTGTCTTAAACGTACTCTCCCTCCTATCTCTCCTATTTGTGAGAATGATGTGTTAGAATTGAATTCAAACATAGATAAACATGTTGATGATAATTATACTTCTCCCGATACCTCTCCTTTTAGTGACGAAGGTATCTTGGAAAAATAAGGTGCAATAATTGAGCATCATGAAGGTCTTGTTTGTTCTTCTCCTCATTCCCCTTGGGAAGATAGTATAACAATACACGATGAATGCATTGCAACCACTCTACCTAGTCTCCATTCATCTCCCAACACCTCCCCTATTTGTGACAATGCTTTCGTGAATGATCATGACAAATATATTTGTGAGGAGGATATGTTGGTATCATGAGACCCAATGATTGAGAGTTATAGCATTATTTCTCTCCTTCCTAATGTTCCTAACAATTGGAAGGGTCTATTTGAAAAACAAGATCCAATCATTGATACACATGAAAATCCTAGTTGTCCTCCCCTTCATGTCTCCCCTCTTTGTGATGAAGCTTCTTTACAACATCTAATCATGACATATGATGTACCTCTTGATTGTCACTTTCCTAAAAGCTCTCATACTAGGGTAGATGCTATGGAACAAGACAATGAGATTATGGAAAATAATCAACTTTTCCCCTCTCCTAATATGTCTCTTATTAGTGAAGACAATATTATGGTTTTACACGATCCAATCAATGAATAGCATGGGAATCTTATGTGGGAAAACATCATAGAACAAGACAATTCAACCATGGATAGCTCCCTTTCTTACGATGATGACATTTTGGAAGAACCAATCCTTGAAATTCAAGAACATTTGCATCATCACTCCCCTACAAATTCTTCTCCTATGAATACTATTATGGTGCAATAAAATGGTATGTGTTCCTTAGGGATACATAAAATTGAACCAAATATTTTGTTATGGGTTCTATGTGCTTCTCTTGCACTCTTACGATCTTTCACCTAAAAGGAGAGAGATAGAACCCCCAAAATTGAAGTGGTTCATTCAAATAGAGGATTGTATTATGTAATTAAGACTAAATGCAATGACATAGATGCAACTAAATGATGTAATTGACTAATTATTAGTGCAAAACTAATGTAATATGCAATGTTTGAAAATGCTGTGAGGTTTGCAAGAATGAACAAAAAGATGCACAAATGAACTCAGAAATGAAAGAGACTGAAAGGAGTGCACCTAGAAACATATTATAGATTTGAGAAGATTTAAAAATGTTTGAAAAATCACTAAAAATGACCAGTGGGACTCATTTTCCACTGATGGCGAATTAGTCCTATTGGTAAAATCACTTGAAATAGGTTTTTGACTGTCAGGAACTGGAATATAAAAAAACCACCTTTTTAAGCCTTAAGGTGAGACTCATTCACCATTGACTATGAATCATTCCTCCTCCAAAATTCTATGAAATCAAGGTCAATTTTGTAGCTCCAGATCTGTATTTGTCTTCTTGTCGGGTTGACAGAGTCCAATTTGTAGAAAAAGGACTGTAGGTTATCTCTAAGCTTGAAATAGGGTTTAGTTGACTTGAAACACTTTGTTGACTTCTTGTCCATTTTTCAACACCTAATTGCTTGAAAAATATGCATACAAAAGTCTACAAACACACATGCAAAAGGGGAAAAATGGTTAAGGGTTAGGTCATAGGGATTTTCCTTGGTCAAATCCCACTTTGGTAATCAAATCCTTAATAAAGAAATGAAATGAAATGGATAAGGAATGATGAATAAATAACATGCAAATGTACTAAACACACCAAAACCTTGTTGAAGAATTCTGAAGATATGTCAATGGCTGCTCCAAAATACTTGATGAATGCTGGATTAAATGATGAAAAGTGCTTGAATGCTAATTGATGTTGAATGAATGCAAATGAATGGGGAGAGATACTTGAATGAATTAGATGTAAAATGGGTAGAAAAACACTTATTTATACACATTTCTGCCCTAATTTCCTGATAATACCTCATCACAGGCCGACATAAGGTATTTCTAAATAAAAACCAAAAAGGAAATTTGAATTATTTTGATTTTTGAGCCAAGAGGGACTCATTTTTCATGGGTCCCACCTTGGGCTTGTAAGTGGGTGTCAGGAATTAAGTCACATTTAATATTATTTATCATGTTTACATTCAAAAATACACTTAATTAAGCCTTTTGAGTGCATAAAAGGGTCAAATAAAGCACAAGAAAGGTGTAAATAGCAAAATCAGGCCAAGAAAAAGGATGAAATCTTGTTACAAGACTTTAAAAAACTTTAAAATAGGACTTGATAAGTGATGAAAAGGTGATTTTTAGGTGAATTGTAATGAAAAGAGTCTAGAAATGTGTAGAAATGTGTTACAACACTTCCCAACACCCTCACAAGACATCATAATTTGAATTTTTAGGACCTAATGTGAATATTTAAGCCACATAGCAACATTAAATCAAAGCAAGATAAGTCAAACATCATAGAAGAAAGACCTTAAAGACCATGAAAATGTCAATGAACCATTTTTCTATGGTACACACATCGAGACTGTCCAGGTTAGGAATGCACAAATGTCCATTAGATCCCCTTTGATCAATGAACCACATACATACCCAGTGGGACATCCTAAGAATCCTCTAATTCCTTACCCACCATCACATAAGCAACAAACTCAAAACCAACCCGAACTCATCCTTTACCCACCTAAGAATAACATTTCATACCAACAAAGTTACAATGACATTGCTCACATATATAACAAAGTATATACCATTTGCTAATCAAGCAGAAACTTTGTTTCCTTATCTAAATAAATAACATTAGTTGCTACTCCTTGCCATGTAATAGTTGTAGAATAATCACATACTCACAATTACATGTTTACAATCCATTGCAAGGGACAACATACCATCATCCATTCCAACCTCACCCTTGTCTTGCACTAAGTGGGGGAAAAGGGTTAGAAAGCCTTGTCCCTGTATGCCACTTGTTGTTTTCTCTTTTGACTAGTTGTTAACCTTTCATGAATGTATAAGATCAAGCTTGGGATGTGGACGATGTTAGAAACGAAGATCGGACATGCAAACCAAAAAATACCTTCCACAAGAGAAAAACAAAAAAATTAGAGCAATTTGCTTGAAGATGTGGGAATGAATAATATTAAGGAATTAGGAAAATACTAGAGATGAATTGCTTTATAAAATCAATGTATGCATAGCCCTAAAAGGAAACCCTAGTGTGCACACTTAATAATTAATAAATTATTAATTATTAATGTGCCTAAGTTTAGCTTAAGTAACTAAACTGATAGTGACTTAATTAATTAACCAATATGATTAGATTAATTAAATGAAATAACTTATTACTCTAACACCCCTCCTTAAGATGAACTTAGGAAGTAGCTACAACACTAAAGAAAATATGCATGAAAGAAAATATTGGTCCCGAAAACAAGGAATGATCAAGTACCCATGTACAAATGCAATGAATGAGAAAGTGGAGAAAACCTAGTGGGACAAAACTCCCCTCAATGAGATGACCTATTGCAACGAAGCACTAGAAGAACACTGCTAGAGTAACTCTGGAATCATGAATCTGAAAAGCAAGGAAAGATACCTCTGTTTACAAGAGACCATATGAGAGTCACTGAAGGACTTAGGAAGAATCATGATAATGCAACAGCAGGCCCAATGCCAAGGAACATTGGAAATCTCACAAACTAGAACAACCTTGGAATCTATGAAGCAACAATAGATGAAAAAATGATGCCCCCCATAAGATGGAAATATATGATGAAAGAATCTGGAGCTATGTGTATCTCGATGTCGATGCCAAACTGTGACAAACTGATCCATTGGAGCAAGTACCATGAAGATTCTAGAACATTAACCATAAAATGAATGGCCCTCAAACTAAGATGTGACCTGATGTGAATCTAATCTGATTTAGGATCATTAACCATAGGCTCTCAATCTGAGATGTGAACCGATGCGAATGAAAATGTGTCAAGATATGAGCAAGATGTGGCCAAAAGAAACTACAGAATCTAGATACAACTCATACGAGTTGTCATCAATATGAGGGTATGTACAGGATCATCATGGAAAAAATAGGCCCTTAAGTGGCAAAAAATTCAGAAAAATCAGAGTTAGGGAACTTGACATAAAAATTTGAATAATTTATCTATATTATTTAAAAAATATGTAAGAATAGAATCTGTAGAAAATTGAATGTAGTTTCTAAACTACTAGGTTTGTTTAAAAATATATATATTTGGTGAAAATTTGAAATTTCAATGTAGTAGTACTTAAATTTCAGGGAAAAAATAAGAAGTAGGTGTCTGTCTAACCACCCTAACCACAATAAAATGATAATTTTTTTTATAATATTTTAGATATAAGTAGATGACTCATGTCCAGATGTAATGCATATTTTTTTGTAAGTTTCTTCCAAGTAAATAATTAGTTATGAATATTTTATTACAAATTTTAAAAAATATAAAAACTTGTATGTCTGACCACCTTAACTTGGTCAAAACTTCATGAAATTCATTTTTTTTTAAATCCTATAGTATACGAAGCATAGAATGTGACACATGTTTTAGATTCAAAAAATGTGATACCATTTGAAAGCTATAGATGTTTTTCAATCAGCCTATCAATCAGGACTTTAGTCGTAATTCAAATAAAAAATGAATAATAATAATTTATTAAATTCAAAGTAAAGCATAATTTATATTGGTGGAAAGTTGAGAATCCCCTTTAAAAACCCTTTTCGTTTCATCAATTTTGGTAAAAAAAAGTCGTTAGCCACATGGGCCATCATATCAATTACATATTGCCACTTTTTGGCCCATCATGATCCTGTACATACCCATGAAGATGAGATCAAAGTGCATGCAATGTAACTACACTCTAATCAAATTATTATGCAAGAAGCCCCCCTTGATGGAACTTTATAGAAGTTCATTTACTTATAATACCCCATGATTGTAAAAGGAGAACTTGCAAAACATGCATAAATTAAAGAGAAAAGGAAAACCCAATGCATGAAAACAAAAAAGAGTGCATGCACAAACCAATTTTCACATCTGCCTCCATGATTAAAAATTGACCTCAGATCTGTGTAGAGAACTGAACCAGCTTTCCAACACCTATTCGTTTTTGAAAATCAAAGACCGTATGCAAAATATATTCCCCAAGAAGCACAAAAAAGATGATCTGACTTTGACTGGGAAAAACTGAAACATAATAGAAAAAATAGAAAAAAAAAACTACACTACTAGATGGGGCCTAGAACCAACTTTCTAGCGATATTTCATTTTCAAAAATCTGAGTTCAGACGCAAAAGTTATGGCCAAAATACCAAAACTACTCCCAAAAGGTTTGGAGGAAAACCTAGCAGTTAGACAAGCTGCTAGCATTAACCGCTAGTAGTTAACTAACGACAACACCCATTAACTTTGGTTTTTTAAAAAAAATTCTTGGATTGCATGTCGTACTAGGCTATATGACTCATAAATGGAAAAAAATTGCCTCCTAGAGTCATTGTGTCCGATTTCGACAATTTGACAGTTGATTTTGGGGTTTTTGGGCGCTCTGAATGCGATGGTGAGGTCCATTTGGGCTCAAAACGCTCCAAAATTATAGGTATGCTCTGGATCTGGAAACCCTCATAGATCTAACAAATGGTGATGAAAATCAATGAAACAAAAGCCAATCTTGACTTTTTCCAATGCTCTAAATCCAATGGAGATGCCCGATCTAATCTAAAATGCTTCATAAATATACTCAAGGAATGAAACCCTCGAGGAACCCTGAAAGTGCTCTGCAATGAATTTCTCCAAAAAACTAAGAAGGGGATGCAAATCAAGGCTCTGATACCATGTTAGAAACCAAGATCAGACATGCAAACTAGAAAATACCTTCCACAAGAGAAAAATAAAAAAATCACAACAATTTGCATGAAGATGTGAAAATGAATAATATTCAGGAATTAGGAAAATACAAGAGATGGATTTCTTTATAAAATCAATGTATGCATAACCCTAAAAGGAAACCCTAGTGTGCACACTTAATAATTAATAAATAATTAATTATTAATGTGCATAAGTTTAGCTTAAGTAACTAAAGTGATAAGTGGCTTAATCAATTAACCAATATGATTAGATTAATTAAGTGAGATAACTTATTACTCTAACACTAAGTGGAGGAAAAGGCTTAGAAAGCCTTATCCATGTATGTCACTTGTTGTTGTCTCTTTTGACTAGTCGTTAACCTTTCATGAATGGATAAGAGCAAGCTTGGGATGTGGATGACATGTCTTAAGATTGAATCGCATGTGACATACTCCCTTTCTTCATGATGTAGCTTATTGAAAACATATGACTTGGCGTAGGGATTTTCGAATAAGCTCTCATACCCTCTTCTACTTTAAATCAATTTCTCACAAAATGGTGTGTAGCAACCGCTTTAAAGTGGAGGCATACATAGAAAACATATTTGTGCAAATTTCATGGCACATTTTTTCTTTTTCTTGTGATGTGTTCTCTTCTTGGTGGTGTCATTGGGTTTGATGCCTTCCAAGAGTGTACGATCAACTGAAGTGGCCTGATGCGAATGAGGCATCCCATGGATAAAGATCTAACACCTTGACTTGTCTTCTCTTGGAGACATTAGGCATAATGCTCCATAAGAAGATCTTACCTGAACAAAGAAAAATCCCCTTTAGCAAAATTCTATACATATTCAGAAATATTTACAAAAGCATTGTATTGTGGTGCCTTATCAATGTTATCAGGAGTATAACTTTGGTATGGTTTGTATAATGAGAAGCCAACACACTAGCATTACTTTCTCATTATACGGTGAAAAGCCAACACACTGGCATGACTTTCTCACTAAACCACTTCTTTGAGACATCTCACCCCATAGACGACCTTATGTTCTGTGGCCCTAGAGTGAGCGCATTGTTTCCACTTTGTTTTTCTTTCCTTGAGTTCTTTCCATTGCATGATTATGTATCTTGATGGTTTGACTTAGGATCTTGGATCCTCGGGGCTTGATTTCCTTCTTGATCTTTGTCATCCTTTGTCATGTGCATCTGTACACTCAGATCTCTCTTGAATGGCTACTTTAGTGTGAGTTTCAAGCAAGTTCATCCTCTCACTAAAGTAGGGGCTAAATGTACCATAGGAAAAAGGCAACTTGCTTAATTTGGGGAATAATTGATGATAAATTATACTTATTGAGGCTTTGATTTGGTGTTGCAAGGTTTTTTCACATCCACACTAGGTCTTGGGCCCTTTAAAATGTATTTAACAATGTCTTGTAAAGTTCTTGTAAAGTATTGTAAAAGACCTTCATGCTTTTATAGACTTAATGAACCCATCTTCCCTTAATTCAACATTATAAAATGTATTTTCATATCAATCTATAGGGTTTTTGAATTAAACTTAATTGTTAATCTAGTTTTGTAATGTGTTTTACACATTCACATTGGATTTTGTGTCTTTCTAGGTTGTGTGGACCTCATTTTAATATTGTAAAGTGTATCTAATCACACTTTCACATTGAATTTTGTGTCCCAAGCCCTAATTGACATTTACATCATCACTAATAGGCCCCTATTACCCCATATTATGCATCCCGGGGCAATATTTGATGAAATACCCAACAAAGTCACCATATAAACCTTATTTCCTTATTTCCTAGTAATCTAGCTGGAAAATGGGCCCCACTAGGACTAATTTGCCACTTGGAGTGAATGAGTCCTTGTCAGGTGGGACTGATTCACCCAACGTGGCGAATGAGTCCCATTTGGGCCAATTTTGACATTTGAGCGGGAAAAACTAAAATTTAAGTTTATTATTTTTACATGTCGGCCTTAGGGATCCAATTTATGAGAAAATAAGGTGAATTTCCTATAAAATCAAGTCTCTAAACCCTAAATCATAACCATTATTCATTATTCACCCATTATTTTTCCATCTCAAGTCAAGCAAGTTAGGGTTTCATCATTTTAAGTTATTAAGATAGCAATTTTAAGACATTCAAGGGTAGATTATTCATGTTTTGTTGCAGAAATTCAAGATTAAACATCATGGCAAGGTAATAACTCCATTTTTGCATGCTTCATTACATCCTTTTCGTCATTTGGTTTAATTACCTAAAAAGGGGTTTAACCAAGGCAAACCCCCATGCCCTAATATTCAATATTTTTCTCTTGTCTTCTGTCTTTGCAGATTTAGGCATTTTGAAGACTTATAAATCATTGAAGATCAAGTTGTAAAGCTGCTCAAGTCATCTCTTCATTGAACAATGCAAAACATCAACAAAAAGTCACTTTTCAGGCCCAAATCAGACAGTTTCAGAACTAGACACCTGGAGAAGCAAAAAGTATAGATCGAAGGCTCTTGTTTCCACCTTTAAATCTTCAAAAATTAAAAATTGGACTCATTCACCATGAGTGGCGAATGAGTCCCACTTCTAGGCCTATTTTTGGTTTTCTACATTTTTAGACACCCATTTGTCTGAAACAGGCTTCAGAACAGTTTTGCAGAACTGGGACTAATTCACCCAGAATGGTGAATGAGTCCCACCAGGCCTAAATATTAGCATCAACAACATTCTAGAGGAAATTTCTAGTCTCCATCCATATCCAAGGTGCACACTTTCAATTTCATCCATTTTTGTTCAATTTTGCATTGATTTCTAGGTATTTCTACATATCACACTGTGTTTTCAAAAAATCAACATTTCATTGGTTTTGCATTAATAACCAATCCATCTTATCAATTAGTAGCATTCAAATAATTACATTTAGACATAATTTCATCATACATTCCTTTATTTGAGTGAACCACTTAGATTTTTTGTGTGGGATCTATCTATTTTCATTAAGTGAAAGACCTTAATTGAACAAAAGAGACATCATTCCTAACCACTTCAAATCTTCAATTCACTTTTAAAAATTGATAACACTGATTTCAACTCAACAAAATTCTCAGGTACCAAAAAAAAATTATATGGGAGTTATAATCATAAACAAACTACATCCCGTTGTGTGCACAAGGTATGCCTACATCTTATTTATTTGATCTCTTCTATTGTAGGTGCATTACATATTATTAGTTATAAATTATAAAACCGTTTATATTTCCTAATTTAGATATTGTCTTATAATGACACATGTTCATCGCACTAAACTTCAAATTTTCCTTTGATTTTTGCAAAACATACTCAAGACAAACAAATTCAGTGATAAGAAGAATACTATAATGGACATAATGATAATGATCATATCATCAAAAAAGCAGCCTACAACTAGTGATTGCCAACATGGGTTGTTTATATTCATTTATAACATTGACTATGGTTGTTCTCAATTATCATGGAATATTTTTAGGATTTGAAATAGCTTCAAAATATTCTCCTATGCGTAGTTGTATTGAAAAACTCAATTCAAATTTATCTTCCCTTAATGGCTATTGTTTGCATAAATTTTATCTATTAGCTTCCAATAAATTTCTCTCAAATTCTTTAAATTTTGCTTTTATGCACTAGCGTATTCTTTCAAAGCACTGTTTTCTTGCCTGCATATTGTTCTATATGGTCACGATAGCAATTGTGCATTCATCTTCAACTCCTATGCTCTCTCTGAGATTGTTCTTAGCACCCCCCTCTTTAATTTCTTCTATGCATGTATAGATCCCTACCATTTGGACTTCCCCTCCACCTATCGACTAATCGTTGCATGTCACTACAACTACTAGTATATTAAATTATTGAAACCTAAAAGAAATTTATATTCCTTCCAAAATATAATCATATAAGTAGATGTACTTCAAATTCTAACCTATTTTTATTTACACATGCATTAACTAATTATACAACATTATCAATACTACTTCATGATCAACACTACTTCTAATTCTAACGCTTGTTGTAAAGTAATTGGTATTTTGACCTTTTAAAATAATGATACAATATGAATGCATAAATTAAAATTATGATTATGTATATAGTGCTTATTTATATCGAAAACATCGAGTGCCATTCCAAATCAACCGTAGCATCAACACTTTTAAAATATTTATTATTACATGTTAAATAGTCTTCATGCAAAGACTATTGGTTCACCTAACTTCCATTTTTCCTGACGTCCCGGATCGAAGGTCAAAGTTCTGCATTAACGTGGCGAAGTAGGAGAAAACATCACGTGAATGAACACTTCTTTCTTGCAATATATGTTTGGTTAGAGAAATGAAAATTGATTCGAAAAATACTTTCAGATGCCACGAAAGTCACGAGATGCCTGACTTTCTTGCGGTAGAGACGTGGAAATGGACGGAAAGCTCAACTCCATTCTCATCCGTCATTGATTTTCCCTTCAGATAAGATGATGTTCACCAGGATTAAGGAAGCGTAACTGATTTGCGATGCTTAATATTCAAATCGCAGGCACCTACCCCACATTCTCGTATTGAATTTGGGCCGTGATTGCTTCAATTCACAAAAGGAACACACTAGTCAAAGTATGGCCCATTCTAATACATCGAACTCTAATAACCAGCTAACTAGCCTTTGATTTGGTTGCAATCACCTTCCTCAATATTGCTCTTTGGAGTCATATTCATTTAATCTATGCCAAAAAAATCTCCCTGTCAATGTTTGCGGCCTTAGCATCATCGTCTCAATTGATCTCTATGGCCTTGGGAATTCTAACATAGCAGATGGAATCTCACTTATATTGCATACAATAGGTGGTGCTATTGCAGGATTTTAAACGTTAGCGACATCGGAAAAGGAAAAAGAAACTTTGAGATGACCACAAATTACGCCCTTTTTATCTCATGCTTATCACTCCTTGTGATGAAAGATGACTAAAGTAAAAAGGTATCATAGCATACTGTAGTTCGATTGATGAAATAAGTGGGAAGCATGAATGAAACAAGTGAAGAGAATACTTCATTAAATCCTGAAAGGCCGCGATCGTCAGATCATGCACGCCCGTGATCGGAGGGGAGGCCCAGCATCTCTCCAAAAGCTTATATAAACCTCACTTCACCCAACCTTTCTTCACTCATCAGCTTTGCCTTTACGTTTTAAATCCAAGGACAAGATGTCTCTTGCCAAAAAATCTTATGTTATGTTTGTTATTGTAATTGTATTGGGTGCGAGAGATGAGTGCTCGGCCACAAGGGCATTCACGACCAATGCCCAGCTCCGCGCTTCATTGGCTGATAACTCTTACGCCAATTTGAACGTGATGGACGTTAGATCATTCGGTGCAAAAGGCGATGGAGTGACCGACGATACTAAGGTTATCTTCTATTTTATTACTTTTGAATACTTCAGCCAGAATTTCCCACGTGTATTTATTCTGAGTTATAATAAATCTGTGGTCGAAACAGGCATTTGAGACAGCGTGGCAAACAGCCTGCTCCAAGGCGTCCTCAACATTACACATCCCAGCTGCTCACCGCTTTCTAGTGGGGCATGTCACCTTCTCAGGACCCTGCCAATCAAAGATTATCTTTGAGGTATGATTTTCTTTTTTAAAGAAATATGCGAGTATACATGTTAGATTTAACTGGCGGGCGAAGCTAATGTATATATCTTATTATATATTAACTGCATCAGCTTTATGGAACTATACTTGCACATTTGAATCCACACGCCGGGGCTACCAATTTGTGGGTATGGATCGATTTCTCAAAACTAAACGGAATCAGTGTAGTCGGCAACGGCGTTATAGACGGACAAGGAGCACCTTGGTGGAAGTTGTCGAAATACGAGGAAATGGTACCCATACATTAGGTTACACTTTTTATAAATAAGGGAGTGATTTCGAATGCAAATATTAAAATAACAATCCAATATTTTTTGGGTCTCAGGAGAGCGACTATTTTGGTGACAGCTTTCTCAGTGTGAAGCCCACGGTGAGTTATTACAAATAATTATGTTTTATAGTTAACGAACAAGCAGTCCTAAATAAGCTTTTAGGTTTTCTAGTTTATCAATTGCCATAAATTAAACAAACCCTAGATCGTCTTTATATATATGCGATAATGTTTCTGGATATTGAATTTGTATGTCATATCTCCGAAGGCATTGAGGTTCTTCGAAAGCTTTGACGTGAGCGTAGAGGGCATCACAATAAAAAACAGTCCACAATTTCACCTCAAATTTGATGGTTGCAAATCTGTGGAAGTTTCTGGTGTGACAATCTCCTCTCCCGGAAACAGTCCAAACACAGACGGAATTCATGTTCAAGAGACGACTGACGTTGAAATCCACGATTCTTCCATTGCATGTGGTATAATAGCTGCAATTTCCAGTAATCTCCTCTTTAATTAGAAATAATTTTCGATGTTAGGAGTTTTTATAACAAGAAAATATTGCTATATGAACGAACAGGAGACGACTGCGTGTCGATACAAACAGGTTCATCCGGCATCCGCGTTCACAACATCAACTGCGGCCCTGGTCATGGTATCAGGTAATTCTCATTACTTTGATAATATTCGTGGTTTAGATATCTCTGTCTTTAGCAAGAATATAGCATATTGAGTATTGGTATGCTTATACCTGAAGTAACAAATTCAGGAAATGCATTAACCAAATCACAAAGGATTCACCTGACTCAATCACAATTCCAGAAAGTAAACTGGATGATGTATAATCATCAGCCTAAGCCCAACTGCTTCACTATAGTAAACTTTTTATGCTTCATTATTAGTCAACTTGTAACACTATAATTTGTTTAACTGATATCAGTATTGGAGGACTTGGAAAAGATGAATCGAAGGCTTGTGTTTCCAACGTGAGTGTCTACAACTGCAACATCCAAGATGCTTCCAATGGCGTCCGCATCAAGACATGGCAGGTCAATTAATTTTATCCGACCTGTAAAGCTAAATTTAGAGTTTCTGACATGGTTACAGCCTCGTCTTACTGGTTTTCATGTCAGCAGGGGGGAGTTGGATCAGTAAAAGGCGTGTCGTTCTCCAACATACAAGTTTCTAACGTGAGGATTCCCATTGATATCAATCAATACTACTGTGATAAAACTACTTGCCGAAATCAATCATCGTCTGTCTTTATAACGGGCGTCACATATCAAAAAATCTTTGGTACATACATGGACGAGCCCCTCTATGTAGCCTGTAGTAAAGATGTCCCATGCACTGATTTGAAGATGATCGACATCAACCTAAAACCTGCTGTTACATACCACAAGGATCCCTACTGTTTGAATAGCTATGGACAATCCACTGTTGGTTGCCTTCGTCCTGGAAGGCCCGAAAATGATCCCTCCCGCACTCAATCGCACGCAGATGCATGTTAAAGCACGTAAACATCAGTGTTCACCGTAAACACATACTATAAACTATCGTGCTTGAATACTTCTAGTGTTATGTACTTTTGTACTTTCTATATTACTATAGTATTAAATGAAGTTCCTTTATCGAAAGGATGGAGACGCGTTCATTAAATATTTGACCTAAATTGACGTGCATGTAAATTGTATATTTTTGTTCAAATTTGAGAGCACCGTCAACTCCGTCACATAATTTAATGGATTGCTTACATAATTGGGGATTTGCATAGCTTATTTTTGTAGGAGAAATTATATATGCATTTAAGATGTGTTCTCGAAATGTAATTTTCATTATATATTTTTAATCTAGAATGAGACCTGAGATGGTAATCCCCAACGACCATACGTTGGTGCTTCAAATTATTTCTTCTAATTATAGAGAATCTATTTGCTATTTAATTTCCTATAAATTAGGTTGAATTAAATTAAAACTAGAAAATTTATAATCAAATTTGTAATGTCAATAAATTAAGATGAGTCTATAATTCTTATGTTTTTTGTTTTGTAGGAGATTAAAGAAAGTATTTTTAAAAATTTGGTAAGAAATTAAAGAATAGATTACGTCATATAACTCAGTTACAATTTATGTAAAAAGATTTAATAATTATTTGTTATAACCATCATATTCATTGAGTAGTTAATGGATCTAAATGTCTCTTCTATATCAGATTGATAAAAGACTACACATTCAATTGAAGATGCAAAATTTATTTGTTTTGTCAAAACAATAATTTCCTTATATGTTTCTTACATTATATGCAATGTTGAATCTAAAAAAGTATGACTCTTGAAAAATATATTAGAGACAGGGCCTCATATAATTTGGCACAAGATTAGATTTCTATGTTTTTTAAAGAGGAAAAAATGGGTTTTACAAGGACCCGAAACCACAAAGTTTACAAACAAATGAAAAGATCGTCAAAGATCCCATAAACAGAGAGGCTATAGAGAAGACTACAAAAAGACAAAGCCACAGCCACCAAAAAAGCTAGCAAGGGCCACAAAAAAGACCCAAAAAGACCAAACAAAATGCCAGGAGCGACTAAACTTGGGACTTTCATGTTTCCGCAGTCTTAGCTTCCATATCATTCATTTCCTAAACCCCCCTCTTTAAGATCTAGACCATCTGGGTGGTAGGAGGTGATTTCCTCTTAAGGTTAGCATGGGTCCTTTTCGATATTTCTTGGTCCTCGTTCTTGCTTTTATCCTTGTCCTCTTCCAGATCAACAACCACCGAGCCCTGTTGCGACTTTTCCAACTTTTTAGACATTGCATTGATGATAATAGCATTGTTCCTTGCCATTCGATGGTTCTATTCCACAACAATTTTCATGTTATTTTTTATTTTAACAATTTCAGCTTCTAGAGTCTAATACTTGTCCTTAATGTCATCATCTCCCATTCCAATATTCTTCTTTTTTAGTTTTCCTTCTTCATTGCTAAGAGCAGACAACTTCAATTCCAGTTCCTCCAACTTGCTATTTAGAACCCTATTTCTGAGATTAAGATCATTAATTTCTTGATAGACCCATTTCTTAACTCTGAAAATATCACCAATGCCACTTCTAGCAGAGGCAAGGATATCTCCAAACTGATCCTAGTCTAAAATGAGGTTAAAATCATCCGGATTAGGGGAGTTGGGAAATATGGCACCATCATCTCTGAAAGAGGCAGGAGGGGTAGAGACAAAAATTTTGCTAGCTTCAGGGTTCTCAATTTTTTCCTCTAGAGAGTCCGCAGAGTAGGAAACCAACTTATTGGTAGGGGAACCCTTGAGAGTGAGATTCTTTAAGGGAGC
>VDFB02307895.1:0-20571 GCA_007258455.2 Sequoia sempervirens | reverse complement strand
CTAAAACAATTCAATCATCAAACAAATTAAATGAACAGAAGAAGCATGAAAATGTTATCAAAAGATCCATCAATAGTGAGAGCACCAAGAAGGAAGAAGGTAATGTCCCTCACCAAGGACAAAATGGGTAACTACAGAGGATCATGCCCTTCAAGACAAGCGCCAATGCTCCAGTTTTATCACTCTTACTATGGTCATTGCTATTCATGCAATCATTTTGGTCATAAAGCAATGGATTGTAGAGTTCATGCAAGGAATGATTTTGGGTTCTCAAGTAGGAACTACACTTCATGTGCTTCTTCAGTGAATTATAATGCCATATATTATAAATGCAACAACCTTGGGCATATAGCATGATTTTCCAGAAGTGATCTTGTATCTCCAAACAAGGTGGATACCATAGCCAAACAAAAAAGAGAAAGACAAATCAACGCTTGTGCTCCATGCACAAGAAGTATCACTAAGTTCGTAAGAAGCATGATTTCAAAGGGAGCTTACCATTGCATTTTCCTTAACCCCATGGATAAAGAAAGGTCATAGATGGATCAACATCCCTTTTTCCATCGATGTCAAAGGGGGAGAAGCAAATAAAGGGGGAGCTAATCAATGCAATATCTTTCAGCTCTGTGGAGAAGAGAATTCAAAGATAGATCAGCTAATGCATATTCTATATGATGGTAACAAAACATCTCATTGCTATTGATGTCATAGAGGGAGTGTTACAACAAGGAAGAGTTATAGGAAAAGGAAGAATAATGATGTTGACATCAAGAGGAAGTATTACAATTAGGGGGAGTTTTCTTTGTGAAAATACTAAGTTTCCCTTTGTCATTGATGTCAAAGGGGGAGCGGTGCAAAAGGAGAGAATTATGTTTGTGTTTTCATCAGTGACAAAGGGGGAGATTGTTGGAAATATTGTCATTGATGTCCAAGGGGCATGGATAGTTTTATCATTGATGCCAAAGAATGCAAGGATAAAGAATTGGAAATTGTTGTCATTTATGTCAAAGGAACTCGAAGGCCAAGAGAGATCATTAAGGAAGTGAATCATCATATCAAAATCATCATTATCAAAATCAAAATCACTTAAATGTGTTTATCAGCAGTCCTCTATTAAGTCGCCGCCCTCACAAAGGGAAACAAAAAATTTATTATATCTATTTCTAAGGGCTGACCCTTAAACTCCTAGTGCCCTCATGTGGTGGCATAAAAAATTAAATTAAATTATTTTTTATGAAGAGGCTGACCCCCTTATTGGAGTGCCCATTTTTGGGATTTAAATTTTTTTTTAAAATAATAATAAAATTTATTTTGGTAAGGGTCAACCCCTCTTGGAAAGATCGCCCCTCTTAGAGTCACCACCTTTCGGCAAAGGGGCATGTTGGATGAGGTATAAAACAAGGCAAAGTAGAGGTGTGAGAAGCAAGTTTTTCAATGATATATATTTTTATGCATTAGCAAATTAAAAGCAAATCTAGAGAAGAGAATATGAAGAGTATTGCAGAAAGTTGGAGCAAACTTATACGAAGAATATTGCAGATCTAGAAGAAAATTATATGCAGATTTGTGAAGCAATTATGGACAGATTTTATGTCGAGTTTATGATCAGATTTATGGAGGATTTATGATCATATGTATAAAGTTTTTATGAGCAGCTTTGAAGATAATATTATCAGACTTTATGAGCAGAAGTTTATGATCAGATTTATGGAGGATTTATGATCATATGTATAAAGTTTTTATGAGCAGCTTTGAAGATAATATTATCAGACTTTATGAGCAGAAGTTGTAGCAGATTGTAATAATCACACTTAATTTATTTTTTTTTGAAAACTTGTTAGCTCAACAGAATGGAAATTGCTAAACAACTTTCCTCTCCACTTTCTAATCACCAAGTTCTCAGTGTGAACAAGGTGAGAGCATACAATGTACGGGATTACAATAATACTTGAAATAAAGTAGCTGAAAGTAATCTGCTTATCCAATGGGGTTAGCTTAGCACTTCCACTTTTCAATGGGAAAGCATCAAACAATATTGGAAATGTAAAGCCAACTCTTCCACTTTTTAGTGGTGAGCAAATACAACAAGAAAGAGCAACTCTCCCACTTTTTAGTGGTGAGTGAATACAATAAGATAAAGCAACTCTTTTGGTTTTCAACGGTGAGTGAGAACCAATAAGCCACTTATTCAGTGGGGTAAGTAACAACAAAATATCAAGAGCAATACACTGATGGTACTACCTGTAATGTCCCCATTTTAGCCCTACGCTCTTCAATTGGATTTAGCCTATTTCCGGAAATCCGTAGGCTAAGATGAAGCAGAAAATTGGGGTTTCCTCTTTCAGATGCTTTTTCGAGAGTTTGCATGTAAAAGGTTTATGGGTTTTTCTGGGTTTTCAGTGACCTCCAAGGTGATGTGACATGCATCTGATTCTGACATCCTTTCCGGGCACTTATTATTTATAGTAAGTCATGATGGCTGCCCGATTTGTGCTCAAATGATATTTGGAAACACTTACTATTTATAGTAAGTCA
This sequence comes from Sequoia sempervirens, assembly GCA_007258455.2. NCBI lineage: Eukaryota > Viridiplantae > Streptophyta > Pinopsida > Cupressales > Cupressaceae > Sequoia > Sequoia sempervirens. The sequence goes on along the minus strand of VDFB02307895.1, from coordinate 18,036 downwards.
TGATATTGCTCAATTGGCGTTCAGAGGAAGTTGTGCAAACTTACTATTTATAGCAGTTTGCTATTTTTGGTAAGTCTATCTTTTACCAGTATCTTTCTAGTAGCAGCTCAATCATTTGCAGTTCAGTTTGGTTGATCAGTTTGGCTTTCTGATGGTTTTGAAGTCAACTTACTATTTTTGGCATTGGCTATTTTTAGTAAGTCTAATTTTGGCAGTGGCATCATCAGCAGTTCAGCGCAAGTCATCATGCCATTTTTAGCAATCCTTCAGTTTCATTTTTGGCATTGGTTTTGGTTATCTCCTTGGACTGAGTTTTATACTTAGTCAATTTTCATGTCTTGAAGTTGTACCCCACGCCTAGGCTTAATAACTTCATGTTGTTTTAAAGAGGGGACATTAAGGGGTCATGTTGAGCATTTAATTATTTAATAAATGTTTTATTGTTGCAATATGGAAATGGACGCCTAAAGGGGAAGTTGAATAATGTTTTATTATTTCAAAAAGTAAATGCTTAAAGGTGGCGTCCCTCTTGGAAGTTGAAGTGATTCGACTTCTTGGAATTTGAAGTGTTTCATTTGCCATTTGAAGCTTATATATTGAGGTTTTTTGGAGAGCTAATGATGCATATTTTTGAAGAGCAAAGTTACGCTGCTGGAATGAATCCAGAACCTGGCTAAGGGGAAGCTTAGCAAATCATTCTTTCTTCGGGCCTAAAACTATGGCTTCCTAGGAAGATTTTTGAAGACCATGCTTCATTCAGGAGTGTGGATAGTGCTCAATGATGTTTTTGATTACAAACAGGTTGCTGTTTTATAATCTGTTTGTACTGCTGATGTCAATGGCTGAAGCAAATTTATGCTCATAGCTTCGCCTCTGATTTTTATATCATTCTGGGTATTTGTCTGAGCTGTATGTCTGTGTGGGGCAACCCTTTCTGCAAAGTTTGGGATTTTATTTCTGACTGCTGATTTTTCTAGAGAAGGTCGACTTCTTCAAGAGGGTCGTACCTTTCATGCTTGCTGCCTTGGGAATTGTGCCTACTGTTGTTGTTTCTGGTTCGATTTCTCCTTGGTGTTTGGGCGCCTAGCTCCTACTTGTCATTTGGTTGTGGTTTGGGAGCATTCCGAGCTGATTCGGAGAAGTTACGTCCATTTCTATGAGGTTTGACATTGCTGGTCTGATTTTCTGTTAACACTGTTTCTATATCAGACTTATTAAATAATTGTACTTGCTGGTTTGAGCTTCAATTCTTCATCTTATATCATTGTAAATGTTAGAGGAAGTGTTACTCTAACTGTTTAATGTTTTTGGAAGCTTATCTTTTTCATTTGCAGCTATTATTATTCTTTGTAAGGCTAGTTAGTAGTACTAACAGCTCTTTCTTTATTTGCTGCAATTTTATATTAGTTTTACACTCCCACAATTGAGTGGTTGAGTTTTAGAATAAACATCTTTCTTGTTTGTAATTTCCCCCCACGTTATAAGTGGTTGTGTGGACAGTATTCCCCCCACGTTAATAAGTGGAAGAGTGGATTTAAAGGCTAGCTTTCCGCCTAATAATTGTTATAAACTCACCCACTAAATAAGTGGAGTATTCCCACCGCTTGTGGATGCCTGCATCAGCAGATGAATTAGACTTTCAGCTCTGTTTATGCCTAACGATCCTCTGACCATATGCTATCACCTCGCCCACATTGGGATCTTGGTGAACATTCTTGGTTAGAGTTATATTCTTTGCTGATTTGCATTTGGGGCTAACGCTAATCAATGTTTGATTGTTGATTTGTGTGTTAATTTTGGGAAAAAATTAAGGGGGAATATTTCACTACCACTCAATGTTACAATGTTTGCTCAATTGAAAACCTCTAAATTCAAGATGTGCATCTGTTGTTACAAGTATGGTCGTGAAAGAAATTGATAGAACTTCCCCACATGTATCAAAACATCAAAGAACTAACCACCCATCATGGATTAAACAAATATATCTCAAATATTGACGAATAGATGGCTGGTGCAGGTCTAAAAGAGGTCTGAAACCCTGCTGTAACAGTCTGGACAGTGAGATATAAACTCAAAAAACTTCACCAAATCACTCCCACATGCACCCACAATGAATGCAAGCTCAAAGATTGGCAAATAGATGGCTGGTGCACGTCTAAAAGAGGTCTGAAACGCTATTATTACAGTCTGGACAGCAAGATATAAACTTAGAAAACTTCACCAAATCACTCACACACGCACCCACAATGAGTGCAAGCTATAACCATGTTTCCAAACAGCTATGAGTGACTTATCCCATCATCAAAATACTGACTAGAAAACCAAAATTGAAACTTCAAAGCATTTCCAACAGTGACACCTAGCTAGAATCACACTACAGTCTAGCTAGGGAATATCTTGCAATTGCGAAACTAGAAATCTATGAGGAATTTCGTCCACAAAGATTGAAGAGAACCAAAGCCATTTCAGCAACATAACATTAAAATTCTTCAACATATCCAAATGAGCCCCCAACACCTCCTTTCATAGTTTTTTTCTGAAAAAAACATTTTTTTGTTTTTTTATTGCTTTTTAGAAAAAAGCATTTTCTATTTTTTTGCTTTTTCGACAATTCGTTTTTTCCAAAAAAACATTTTTTGTTTTTTCGTTGTTTTTTCCAAAATAGCACTTTTGCTTTAAATTAAATAATACGTTATGTGCAAACATTTAATCACCTTTTCCATCAAATTCCCTTTTAAAATAAAATAACATTTTTTTCATGTGAAAGACCCCCTTATTTCTCCTAGGCATCCAAAAGGGGAATTAAAATACCTTTTCGAAACGATATTACGCTTAAGTTATCAAAAATAATGATAAAACATTATAACTTAAGTCAATAATTTGGTTATTTCACGGTTTCACCCCAAGCTGTGAAAAATCCCGAAACACATTGAAATCCAAATTTGTCCATGCCACTATAATGCTAAGGCAATAGGTGAATAATAGACGCCAATTTGATGGCTTACTATAAATAGCATGCTTCTCCAAGAAGTTTGGAGAGCACCCAAAAGGTCACAAATTGATTCTGAAAACATCTAAGGGCTTCACCTAACCAATTGAACTCAAACCCAAGAACAATTGTTCTATAAGACTAATCAAATGCTTCTCCAAGAATGTTGGAGTTCTCCCTAACTAACCAATTAGCCTCTAGTAGACTTGGAAACTAGCTAAATCTGCATGAATTAGCTAAGCGCCAAAAGGGGACATTAAATAGATTTGTGAGTTATTCATAGTAGATCTGAGAGGACATTATAGCAGAATTGAGCAGACCTTTCAAGGTGAATTTTATAGCAGATTTTGAGCAAGAGTTATTGCAGATCTAATAGGGAATTATAGCAGAATTAAGGCAGATTATGAGAAAGAATTATAGCAGATATTTTGAGCAGATTTGTGATGGTGAATTTGAGCTGATTCAAGAAGTGTCAAATAGCTATTATCTTGTTTTTTTGAAGGTTGGTGCCTCCTAACTAAGGAAATCAGGAGGTTGGTGTCTCTCATTAGAAGAGATTGGTGTCTCTTTTTGAGTTGGTGCTCAATTGTTGTGCAAATCAAAATTTGAGAGTCTTATTAGACTATCAAAATTTGCAGCCAACTCTACTTAGATTGACAATTTTATTTGTCAATTTAAAAATCTAATTCAACAATCCACAAAACAGTGATGGCAATTTAATCACCCAATCAATTGGAATATCGCACGGTCATAATATGAGATCAAACTCACACAATAAACCAATGGCAATTTCAATTTATATAATGGAATCAAATTCATAGGCCATATGCCTTAAACAATTTACAAGTTTCAATTTATTTCTTCCACTATTCAATCCTTCATTACAAGTATTCCCAATCTCTACTCAACAAATATCTTTTCTTATTTTATCTGCAATTATCTCTCTCGTGTGGTTGTTTTCTTCTCCACTTATTTATTTTTATTCATACCACATACTCCTAATGTGGTGCGGCCTCCAATAATCTATCTCAATTCATTTTTATTAAATACTTCTTTGCTCTCCTCCCATGTGACTCTTTACCTCCTCTTCACATTAATTCTTAGCTTTCTCTCTCTTTTCAGCAGTCGTGCCCCCTTATCTTTTCCCTAAAAATTTATTGCCATAAATCATGATTTATTTCATTGCAAGAAAGACCAAACTAAAAATACAATTTAAATAAGACATTTTGTCAATTGAAAATGACAATAATGTCATTTTGCTCTGCGACCCAAACCACAAACTCAAAGTTCAATCACTCTAAAACTGGATCAACAAAAATGAAACAACACAACGAAGTGAAACAATTTTTGGTTTGATAAAGATCATCATATGCCCGAGATGCTCCTACATCAATTGTGGAGATTGGTGTCTCTAGTGGGTTGGTGTCTACAAAAGATGAGTAAAAGAAGTAGGTTGGTGCCTACAAGAAGATCTATACATAAGCAATGTTTTTCCATGGTTTTCTCCTGCAAGGGTTTCCACGTAAATCGTGTGTTCTTCCTATGTTCTTAATTGCTAGATCTTGCATGTGTGTTATTGTTGTGCATGATTAAGTTTTGAAAAGTAAAAGATTGTTGTTATATTGATTCATCCCCCAACCCCACCCCTCCCTACCCTTCAGTATATTTGTGTGCTCGTCAGAGTTTGTACCTTGGTTTTCCAAGGGGCATAAGTGTCACATCTCAATAGTTGAGAGTCAAGAAGCATTATTTTTGAAGCATCAGAAGCCATTTTATACAATTTGGGGGATCCTTATCTCTCCAAAAGGAAATGTACACCTTTATTTCTCACCGATGTTTAATAGGATTGATGCCACAAATATCATTGTTGTAGCTATATTAGGTGTTAAATGCAGTAACTCAACACAACAACATTACCTATTAATGTGAATCAAAGGCAATGTTCATACTAAATGCTATGATGTTTTTATTACAAAAATGTAAGAGGGAAATGGCTTGTAGTTTTTGAATATATATATATATATATATATATATATTACTTCAGAAAGAGTAATAAAAACTAATTTAGTTTGCCCCTTTATGTTTTTTATTTTAAACCATATTAATATGCACTTGCTTTTATTTGAACAATAGGAAATGAAAAGAATAAGGCTTCAATCTAAAATTCACTTTAACCTAGATTTTTGCTTCTCCAAATTATCAATTGTTATGTGCTACAAATTTTAAAGTTGCCCTTAGAAGCAACGCAAGGAATAAGGCTTGTGCATAAGATCATTGTGGAGGATCTTATAAATGTGTTCTAGAACATATATGAAGAAGTGATTCTTAACAGATCACAACATACCACTATAATAATGTTTGGCATGTAGAATGAGAGAATCATTTTTGATATTTTTGCAAATCTCCTCAAAGACAAGATTCATGATAGCAGACAAATATATTTAGCAAACTGCAGTAGAACCCTCAGAAAACCCTTGTGCCATTGCAGTTTGCAGATTCTAGAAGTCATCCATGTGAATTTCAACTGATAATACCTCCAAGATAGAAACAAGAGAAGAAACACTGGACACCCTAAACACAAAAGGAATTAAAGATAATATATTAAATGAATCAATTCAACTTTGAAGCTTGCAGTGAAGTTTGTGATAACCTGCCTATTCTCGATAGAAAGTTTACAGCAGTAGCTCTAACAAGTATAGCTTGATATCCTTGTTAATTTCCTCTCAAAGATATTTTCAGAAGCCCTGGTCCAATTTTCTCAAACACAAGCTCAGGAATTCTGATCACAGAAGACGTGAAAATGTTTTCACTTTTCAGAAATTCACATGAAATTTTTTTCAGAAATTCATATTTTGACCTGTGCCCTAGATCCAGCATGTCAAAATTTCAGCAGTCATCTAGCTAATTAAAATGTTACATGCAACCTGCTTCAAAGCCTGTTTGCAGTGTTGTCTATTCTATTCAAGTTAATCCTATAAGCAAGTGAACAACAAGGTCTCACATCAAAATCAGATGACGATCTATCAAAAACCCATTTTAACTTTGCAGGCTTATCACTTCTTTATTTGTCCAATAGAAGTTTTGCAATTTGTAGTTAAATGCAGTCCACACAGATCTGTACTGACTTTGTTTTGTAGACTGAAGCCAATGCAATGAGTTTGACTGAAGCAGTGGAGTATGAGAAAAGATATATTATTAGATGGTGTTGCACCCATTCATGTTTCAGAAATTGACCCACTGTGAAGAACAGCCAAAACCCTATGTTCAGTCACTTTGAAACCCTTGAAGTCTATATTGGAAAAACAGACTTACTGAGGACATCATATTTCTTAGTGCAGTGTTCAGACTTGCAATTTGCAGAACTACAGATCTCAGGACAATTTGTTCAAAATCCTTTGTGAACAGGCAGACCATTACCATGAATAATGAGTTGTACAATGTAAACAAATTTTAGCATTCTTTGAGTTCACAGGGCACAAAATGCATGACTGGTTCATGAAAAGAACACAGAAGAAAGAGTTGATGTTGAACAAGAGGATGCTAAAGTGTATTGCTAAACTTGAATAATTTACTCTCCTAGATAGAATAACGCGATCTGTACACTAAACAAATTAGAGTTTGAAGAAACCAATTCCAGCACTCTTTGCAGGAAAAAAAAAGAAAAAGCATTTGGGTGCTGAGATAGGCAAACCAACCTTGTAAAAATACTAAGTCATATTCGCCAGAATTGTAGGGTCAAAGCAGATAATCTGCTCAAAAGGAAGTAAAAGAAAAGTAGAAAACAATTTAAGAAAAAAGGCAAGATGAAGAAAGACGAAAGCAAACTTCATGCTAAAGACATCACTTGATAATCAGATAATGATGATGAAAGTTAACAAGTGCCACTTTAACAAGTTCTAAGGACTTCCAGGTAAATGAACTTTGATCAGTCGGCTCAGCAAGAATGGATGTTAAGGTGAGAAGGATTCTACCTCTGCAGAGGAGAAACAAAACAAGGGAGAAAAGGTGTCTAGTTGAATAAGATCAATAGGGCATGCCTTTAGATTGCATAGAAGTGATGAAATCCTTATCAATGGACCTTCAGAAGTTGGTAGAAGTTCCAGGTCTGGCAATCAAGATTGATATTGAAGACTTAAATAATTTTGGTCTCTAAACTGACCATCTTTTTGCCAACTTACCAGATCTGCTCTTTTTGACCTTGGATTTTGGTCCAGTCCATACCAGATCCAGATTCTGATTTGGTGTGGTTTCTAATCTTAGCAAGGTACAGAAATATTGTGTGGGTTCATCCTGGACAAACCTGGGCAAACCCAGACAAAACCCAAGCAGATCTTGCAGCACAAACATTGAACAGACACATTTTTATACTTATATTTGCTGGTTTTCTGGGCCTTTCTAATAATTTCCAGCATTTTGAAAGGGTTTTTTCCCTAGTCATTCAAAAACAGGTACAGGGCACTCTGAAGCAGCTTTGATGTGAGGGAACAATGCCCTTTCTCTATATCGAAAACTAGGGTTGAAATCGCCTATAATTAAGGCTTTTGCCTACTCATGCCCTATCATACCAATGTCCACCCCAACTGATTTCTTTTGAAACATCAGAGACTGAATTGAACAGAAGCTCTTGGTTGGTATATAGAACATCATGAGTTTGCTATCTACCAGTCTTGAGGATATCTTCGTTCCTTGATTCATGTAAGGAATATTTTATTAAATGTATTAATAATTAATGTTCAAAATTAATAATATATTAATATTAATATTAACTTTACGTTATTTATAATTTTATTATTATATTAAATATTAATAAAATGAACATTATACATTAATATTTCATATTTATTAATAATTTTATTATTATATTAAATATTAATAAAATTAATATTATATATTAATATTTCATATTTATTAATGTTAACTTTATTTATAATTTTATAATTATATCAAATATCTCCTCATTTTTATTAAAGTAATTAATAATTAATGTTAATTAATTTCTGAAATAGGTATATATCATTATAAATTAATATTAACTTTATTTACAATTTATTATTATACTATATATTAACTTTATTTAAATTGTATAAGGCTTATAAATATTTCTTTATATTAAAAATATTAAAAAATATGTATATTGGCTTTAAAATTATTATTTTTAGATTACAAATATATACATTTAAGATTTTTATATACTTTTTGTACTGAAACCCAAAATGAACCCAGCCCGCAAAAAAAGCTTTGCCAGATCCATGAACCAAATCCACAAACCCAAATCAGGATCTGAACCAAAAACAGCAACTTAGTATTTTTACTATGCATTTATTTGGAGGTGGGGAGAAAGACTTACAAGTTCTAGATGAGTTCATGTTAAAGGAATATTAGGAGGTAACAGTCAACGTGATACAAATGCCCAAATAACCACTATTAAATGCTAGGAAGATATGGTTAATGAAAGGTTGAATGGCATGGACACAAAAACTGCACCTATACATTGTAAATATCTACATTCTCTCATGATTAAAATTTTCCCTTTTGCTTTTCTCAAACCATACATTTTCCTCAAATAATAATATTCTTCCCCTTCTGAGATAAAATTGCCTACATTAGTTATTGGAAAGGCTTACTCGACGGTTCACAAAGAGGACACTATTTTGCTTGCAATATTCCAACAAGTACTATCTTTGAAACATTGCAAGATATGCATAATGCAGACAAAGAAAGTATTACGCCAGTTAGCCTATAAAATTTGACTCCATTATGTATTTAATACAAAAATCATAACCAACCATATAAACATGGCTTTATGGCATGTTTTCCCCTAAAAGCAAATTGGCACACTTCTTATTCAAGTGCCACCCTACCTGTAACCGAGTCTTGATGGTGTCAAGTGGAGTAGTTACACAAGATGCTACAGCACCAGCAAAAAGTCCACCAAGGGCTTGAACTAATATTATTTGTCCTTGGCTAGGCATTTGCATATCATCCTTAATGCTATAACCCAATGACCTGCATTATAACATATAAACATTTCTATAGTACAATCCGTTTAAGTCAAAACATAAAGATGTCACCAAATGAAATAAACTATCCATTCAAGTTTGACATGCTAAACACCAAACAGAAAGAAGAACCATTTTTGTATGAAGTAAAAGCAAAGACAAATGACATCATTTTTTACTAATTTGAACAAAGAATCCTACAACAGAAATATGGAGTAAGAATAATCTTATAAACATTAAGTGGTTCAAAATCAAGCACAGAGGATGTCCAAGCTAAAAGGGGCACTTATTAGCAGCAATTGCCTGAGTTCAAAATCACAATAGACATACACTCACATTGGGGTACCTTGTAGAAGAATTGGCTTTCTGTGACCTTCGAGTGATTCCCGCCCCACACACAGTACTCGTGTATCCCCCGAGAGTTGCAAATAGGGCATTAGTGTGGCATGTGTAATAGGCAAGGTGTGAAGGCATTTATTGCCAATTAAACAATTCCCATCCCTAATTCCTGTCTTTCGTGCCAATTGGCAAATGGAGGAAGAGAAAGAAACTGAGGTGGCGGCGGATAGTAATGGGGAAATTAATGCGCAGAAACCGCATATTCATAATAGCAAGAATGAAGCACAAAATGACCATTTGGGGTATTCATACAAAGAAGCTTTAAGCGTTGAAGCCCCCGGTGAGGCCTTTTCTACATCTGCAGCATTTGAGGAGGCCAATGGAGGATCAATGGAGCCCAGGGCAGTTGGAATGGGAGCAGGAGACCTTGTCGGCAGAAGCGACGGCAGAAACAGAAAAAGCGATAAGTCTTTTGCTAACCCTAGGATCCTCTTTGTTACTCTGAATGCAGATATGGTCCAAGCTTTAAAATCTGAAGAAGGTAGATTAAAGAATATTGCTATTTTCTTTGTTTGTATGGATGTGAATTTGTTTCCCACAAGGAAGTTTTTTGATGACTGGATTGCTAACATCTGGGGTTAAAAACTAGGGATACTTGTGTCTTTTAGGATGATTTACAAAGGTCTCTTTGTGATCTTCTTTAAAAACAATGGGATGCAAGAAAGAGTTATCAAAAAAGAATATTGGAACGTTGGGAAGCTTGATGTTTCAAGTGGTCCCTTGGGCACCAAAGGAAAAATTTGAAGATGTCATAGCCAATTCATCTCCACGATGGATGGAAATTAGGAATGTTCCCTGCCAACTGTGGAAATTCATACACCAGATTTTGAAACCCCTGCGTAATGTGTTGCAGGTTGAGGATTCAAGGGTTACCCTTCCTCACCTGAATGCTAGAGTACAGAATTCCATTCTTAATAATGTGGAAATTCCTGAAGTCATCGCGGTGCAATTGGAAAACAAGACTGTGAACTGTGACATTGAACTACTTGGAAACCTAAATGCTTGTTTCTTTTGTAAAAAAAATGGACATGTTCGGAAAGAATGCCCCAGAACTAGACCAAAAACAAAAGGGACTTTCCATTCCAACCCAGAGGAAAAAAAAAAATAACTCTCCACCCATTGATTATAAAAATGACCCAGAAAAAAATGATGATAGTCAGATGGTCATAGATAATGGGACTGAGAATTTGAATATACATGAAGAACAAACAGAACCTACTAAGGAAAGAAACGAAATCAGTCTAGCCGATCCTCTTTTTGAGGGTGACATTGTGGTCATAAAGGCCAAAGACCCAATTGCTCCCATAGGTGACCAAAAGGTTATTGCTTCACATTCTATGTACTTATCCTCTACCTGGCTGTTTGCAAACTGCCACTTTGAAAAAATGCAAAAGATTTTGAGAAGTTTCCTATGGTCAAATGGAAAAGGGGGAAAAAAAAAATGCGGTGAAGTGGCCCTGTTGCTGTACTGCAAAGAGAATGGGAGGTATGAGCTTAAAAGATATTAAAATTCAAGGGCTTGCCTTGCAAGCCAAATGGATCATAAAGGCATATGAGGGTGATGAACCATGGAAAATTCTTATAAGGAATAACCTGATTCTCTCGAAACCAAAAAAAGGAAAAAACTGGAAGAATGTGAGTATACAGGACATACTGTTTGGTAAATTTGAGGTTAAAGTTTTCAGTTTGGCAGTATTTAATAGTATTTGGAAGGCATGGGGATGAGTCAGACATTTGCTTTCCAATCCTAATGTCTTTTCAAATAAGCAAGGATACTATGTGCACAACAGATCCATATGGTGGAACCTTTCTTTGAATGATAAGCCTTTAGCCATATATCAGGGATGCTCAGCGAAGGCATGGGTAGAATGTGGAATAAAAGTATTTCATGATATCCTCCATAACGGTCAACTTAAACCTTGGGAGCACTTGAGGTTTGAATTTGGCATCCCACTGTCTCAAAAAAGGACCTATTTGATGTTGAAATAGACTCTAAAAATTGAAAAACCTATTGACTGTGAAATTGAGGAAGATGCTTATTATGCAAATCTATGATGGAAGGATGGCAGTTTATTTCATGAAATATCTGTACAAAAAACTTTATGCTATGCTAACTGGCATGGGAGAAATATATAATTGGTTAAATAAATCATGGGGTCTAGAATGGACTGATAAAAAATTGTCCAAATGCCTTACTCATCTGTAGACTAACTCAGGGGAACCAAAAAAAACATGCTCTAAATGGCTTCTCTTGCTAAAAGAACTTGTTCATTGTGTGTTAGAATCATATGGTATGCCAGAGGTCTATAGTCTGTGTGAGAAAACAGAATCTTTCAAAACACCTTTTCTTTGACTGTCCTTTTGCTTCTTCATTGTGGTCTTTATTTCTGGGTAGGTTGAATGGATGGAATGATAAGAATAGCTTTTCTTGGTCTGAAATTCTTGTTGGGTATGTGGATTCTTTTAATTCTGAATTGAATGTTTTTTGGTTTATTCTTACAAACGAGATTCTTGGAATTTTTTGTGGAAAAAGACAAATGAAGACATTTTCCAGGGAAAAAGATGATATCTTATTGAGTTCCGTAGTGAACTCACCTTTCTTACCATTATGTTGCAGGTCTCAGCGGTCATGGAGATTCCAAAAGACAGATTTATGATCCTACTGAAGGAGATGCTGACTATTGTGTACAAAACAGAGATTACATCTGCTCATTTCTTCCCACAAGGAAGAAATAGTCTGAACAAAGAGGAGTTAGAACTGCTCAAGAAATACATGGAGAAAAAGAAGATTCAAAAGCCAACAGAGAAGGATAAACTAAAAAGAGATCCAAGAACAGATTCCAACCAGTGCTCAGAGATGCGGAGCCAGATCTAATAGAGCCTCCAATAGGCACTTATGATTGTGACAAATGTGATTATAGCAGCACTGTAAGATGCTACTGGGAATAGATGATGTAACTAGGACTGTTCTCCCTTTTTATAATCATGGCTGGATACTACTTTTGGACTTTATTAGTAGTAAGTATGGTTGAATCTGGTATCTATGGAGCCTATGCTCCCCATAATGTAAAAACTCTGTTTTGTATTCGATCTTTAATATAAAAAGATGGTCAAGTCAAGTAGAAAAGGCACCAAAGGTTAGCAATGTCATCCTAAAACCATGTCACAAGGAAAGCATGAGCTTTGTCGCACTTTTCTCATGGTTATGGCCACACAAAATGGTGATAAAGAAGGTAGAGATACAGCAAAAGTGCAACAAGGTGAAACTTTGTTCCACTCAAGTGATAATGGCACACCATATTGGTGGCAATGCAAGTCTAAAGTTTTGACAAGGGTGGCAACTATCTTATGAAACCACAACCAGCAATGATAAGTAAGAATGATAAAGTGGGAATTGCATTTTGTAATTGGCATAGCCAGTTAAAAAGGGCAACCAAAGTGGTAAACTCAAACTAAAGGGCAACTAAGGTGGCAAACTAAGTCTAAATCCAGAACAAGATGGCAGTACGTCAAGAAAAGTGTGCCTAAATAATGAAGGCAAAAAGACTTTACTGTGAACACCATAATTGAGTGGCACAACAAGCTACAATAGCACCTTAAGTGGCAACAAACTTATAAAATTGTGACCAGCATTCATGTGAAAGGGAACAAGTAGATTTTGCACTCTTGGAGTGGTTCAACCATTTGAAAATTTTGACTTTATGTAGCAAATGACATCCACAAATGCAACTAGCAAACAAACATTAAAAATCCAATTTTTAAGTGTTTCTGCCAATCAAAGACCCAGCCCACTATTACCCAAAGTGGCAATAAACTGAAACAAATACAACTCAAGCCAAAATGCCAACAAAATGGTGTAAGTCACAACTAACAGTTTTAGGGCAGCAACAAAGCATCAATTACAGTTTTCTAGAGGCAACACCATTTCAAAAAGCCAAATAATTTGGCAATATCATAATAAAACTGCTTCCCAACGAAATTTCAGGTTAAAACACAAAAAATTATCACGATTTTCATGTGGGAACACCATCGGATAAGACACTAGCCAAAATATTTTCCAGAGATTTTGAAGTTCTCTTATAGCCCAATATGTCCTATGGTCCCCAAAAAGAGCCACTATTGGTACCAATTTTGGTCCCTTCGAAAACTTTGTTTTCAATCAAGTTCAAAGCCAAGATCAAGTCATTAATGTCACAACAATTTCAACTATGTCATCTTTCTTATTCATATGGCTAAGTCCCCGTGTAATGACCTATCCCTTGTGTAAATTAAAAAAATTTCAATTTTACTCCAAACATATAAAGGTAACAAGTAACAAAGGCATTGCAATAAAATCTTTCCTTTCTTCATTGATAAATGCATACAAGTTACAATATATTTCCACATGAATTCCATTTTCATTGCAAATATAAATCAGAGTACAAAAGTAAAACAATTACATACATAGCTCGAGAGCTTTTGAACAAATAGTAGTAAGACGGTCCAGGTTCCTTTCCTTTCAAATCTTGGTGCATCGGTCGCTTGTTGCAGAGGAGAAACATCACTCGGGCGCTTTTCTACCAACCACAGACTATAATGCAGTCCCCCGCACACCTATCGTTCGATAGATGGCCCTCCCTTCGAAAGAAGAGATTGGTAGGGTATTCGTTAACGATTACCAACTGAGCATAGTGTTGTGTCCTACACAACTAGAACCTTGCTATTTCACAATCTCGAACTAGTATAAGGATCACAATGAACTGACAGTGTAGTCTCAACTAACTCACATCTATGTGGAAGTCGTACATTTCGCTACTTTGGCCAAAGTATTCTTATTCAGTACTTCAAATGAAGGTCATCTATCATAAACACTACTCAGGGCCGATTTGACTTAAGGCTATCTTACACTATGCATAGGCTTAGTCCTTTACTGGATTATCTATCATCCCAGACTATCCTACGACAATCTAATCTACTAGAAATGAACCAGCATAACAAGTAAATCACTTAATCCCTCCTATACTAGAAATCTTTATCCTAGGAGTCTCTCAAGCTTAGCTCAGTTAACCTAATAACTTTAAGCTAACTGTCGACTCCTATCCTCATTTCGATCCTAGTATATATTAGCTAGTAAAGCCATATTCTCCTCATATGTAGTTCATTCAGTTAATACAATCACACAAGTATGCACCTTCTATCCTTCTTTATCTAGAATGCCTTATTTATACTTTTCATAGTAAAAATGCATCTTTTAAACTCTAAACATCATATTCCCTAGATGCAAGCTATTATGCTAAATATTGAACATACAGCAGAAGTTCAAGAACATATACCTATTTAAGCATAGACATAAAACATGATCTTTTCAAAATAAGTAAGAATTAAAAGTGCATTGGATAGTAGAAGAATATCCCATGCCTGGATTAAAGCTTTTCCCAAAAATTGTTTAACTCAGGTAATTCACACAGCACTTCCAGCACTTCGAATTAGCTTGGCAAAATCCTCTTTCCAATTTTTGCCTTTCTCACACAAAAATTCTGCTTCAATTTCACTAAACATCACTCAATATTCTCTCTAAACTTCTCACTCAGAACTGTGTAATTCAACTGGTAATGATACAGCTGAATTTAAGAATAAAAACTCAGAAGAAACAATTGTGAAGTATTGGTAATTCACAGCTCTCAGGAAATTATAAATCACTCTCAGAAATTAAGCTCTTCAAAATTGTGAATTGGTAAGTAAGAATGATGAATAGGGCGGCCTTTTATAGAGCCCCAGCCCTTTTGCTTTCCACTTCTGCAGGCATGTAAGTTGCCACAACTGCATTTTGATTAATTCAACCACTATGTGGCGGATTTTTACTTCCATACTCAGTTGTTTAGAGATGAATCGACCTCCATAACTGACAGCAAATTGGAGAAAGTTTCAAACTGCACATGTTAAATAAAGAAGAATCAACACCTATAGGAAATGGTGCCAACTATGAAAATGATTCATCAAATTGGAAATGGTCTTGGTTATATGAAACCCACATTGCCATTATTCATGGTTCGATTGCCAAGCACTCAGCTGCGTTTCACTTTTCCCAGGCGACCTGGTCATTGTCGTGCGCTTCAGGCGCGCATTTCTTCTCACACAGCTTTCACATTTTATTTTTCTATAGTTTCAAATGAAATATTTCCTCTTCATAAGTTTGGCATGATTTATCTCCCAAAACATAAAGTTCGATTCAAATAAAGTGATTTGAATAAATTGCATATAAAGCATTGATATAACTTCATTTGATTTAAATCAGTTTCCATAGTTCAATATTTGATATTTCATGAATTGATTTATTCATTGATTTTCATAGTTTGAAATAAAGTCTTCATTTAAAGACTTAACTATGAGATATATCAATTCCTAATTCATTTCAAATTAATTAATATATATATATATATATATTTATATTATAGTTTTATTTACTTTAGCATATATATATATATATATATATATATATATATATATTATTATTTATATATATTTACATATATATATATATATATATATATATATAATATTAAATATATATATTTACATATATAAATATATATACATATACCTATTTATTCGTTGAATACATATATTGCGAGCCAATCAGCATACTTTCAATATATATATCTATGTATATGTGCATACATGTGTATATGTAAATTCCAAGGAAAATATTATAATAATATTATTAATATCCACATATATCATTGGTTGTGGGTATATATACATGTATATATGTTTGTATATTTTCCTCTATGTGCACGTATATGTATGTATATCATATCGATACATTCGTATGAGTTTATCCATTTTACTATCATATGTTTGTATCGATATGACTATACATATGGATACGTGCATATACTCTATACATGTATATATGCCCACCTCCTAACCAATTATGTTACCATCATAATGGTCATAATAACATGAACAGATACATAGATAAACATCACTTATACATGCATACAAAAGTAGACAAAACTCCTAATGCCAACATACAAGCCTACGAATGACTTACCTATAACGTCAAACAAACCCACTTAGCTTACTCAGTCTAAGGGACATGTGTGTATGCTCAAATGGTTCACATTATTGACTACCCGACCAAGCTCCTCTCCCCAGTGATATTTCTCCTCTGCTTGGAGGAATGGTTCGCACACCTGCATTCAATGACATGCTAACGGGAGTCATATGTTCACAACAAAGCAGTATACATGAAACATCTCAAAAGTTAGAATAAACATTATTCAACAACTTACATGCAACATTCATCTAGGATTACATCAATAGAAGTAACAATCAAATGAGACAATCATTAAATGGAACACATTCATATTGATAACAAGAAACAGCATGTTTTATTCATCACATTGATTCAATCATTACAATCAATTGCCCTATGCAATAATAGCTATACAATCAGGGTGTAACACCCCGGGTGTCGGCATGTATTGGTCCACTAACAATGTTCCATACCATTTACTTATTGTGATGATTTTTAAAGATGATAAGGTACTGCTGTACCTTTTTAATTAAATATTTGCTGCTATAAAGGAGCTGCAACTTATTTTATTCTTGCCATATGTATTTCCTTGGCCACCATACAAAAGGGAGCCATACCAAGGAAATCACAACATGTTAAAATCTGCAGTTTCACTTTACATTTTATAAAGGGTGTGATTCATGTTGTGTGATTCATGTTGTTTAGACTAATTTAGAATAAATATATTTATTGATTGCTGACTAACGAGGAGCCATATGAAGTCAACCACACCTTTTAAAGGGAGAGACTTGTGTCTTGTGCGCCTTCCCCGCCCCCCACTCCATTCAGCCTTAACTTACAAATAAAAAAGGTTTCTTTATATTTTATTTTGCAGCTGCAGTTCTTGAGGGGGGCCAAGTCTGACATAAAAACTATAGGTCTGATTTTTGTCAGCCTTTTGGAATTTATCAGTTTTGGAGGTTTTTCATTTGTTAGTTATTCTGGGCTTTTAAAATATGCCACTTTTTCAAACAGCTGCAATATAATGATTGATATTAAGAGTCCTTATGAGAACTGATTACAGTATTACTATTGATTATTATAAACAAAAAAGGATTTGTTGTTTCGTGCATCGGTAATCTCAAAACTAGAGTTCTAGGCAGATTTTTATAATATTCCTTGCAGCCATACATCTTCAGGGAAGGCAGTTCTAGGTTGATATCAACTTTGTAGTTGTGTAACAGCACATATAAATATTATTTCAGCTGCTATTTTCATCCATGATCAGCCATACAGCTGCACTATTCAGTGGTACCTATAAGTGATGGCATTGTTTTATTTCTTTATGAGTTATCATTGTATCTTTGCTAAAAATTACTTCTATAACCAATCATACAGCTGGGTTTGGAGTTGTTTATTATTCAATAGCTGATTGCAGAGGAGTTTGTTGCTATTGTAATCAAAAAAATATTCAGTGGTATTTCAGTATTAGAATCATTTACTTATTGTAATCAATTGGATGGTTTTCTGCTAGTTTGGAATGAATTCGTAAGTCTGGATGACTATGCCACCAAGATGGTAGTTTCAATTTCATTTCCACCATTGCATGCAATTAAGTATTTCAATCACTATTTGTTCTCACCCTGCCCATA
>VDFB02307894.1:0-40712 GCA_007258455.2 Sequoia sempervirens | reverse complement strand
CAGCATTCTAAAAATAGAAACTGTTCAAGACTTGTCCGAAACAGGGCGAGTTTACAGTCATTCTTCAAGTTTTCTGAAATGGAGTACACTCCTAATGTTTTCAAGTCCGAATCAGCACTTTTTCACGATTACATCAAAACAGCTGAGACAGACTTGCATCATGTTAAGCCGGTGTTCGACCTCCACGCTTCTTTGAGAGAGCAGTGCAACGCTCAATCAAGAACTGGCTATTCTGACTTCACGCCTATTCCTATATCACCGTGAGCCTTGAGTTCGTAATCGCTTGCATTAAGCATTACAACCCGGCTACTAGGGAGATCCAGTCAGCAGATGGCAGGTTGATTTGCAGTTTAAAGCCTGACATGGTTGAAAAGTGTTTTTCCATTCGCCCATGGCCTGAAAGTGTAACTCTTTCGAGGGATGAGTGTGAAAAGATGTGGAATATGCATAAAGACAAATACAGCAAGAAGATTGCCCAGAGATGGATGAAAGAAAAACATAAGACATTGCCCAAGAATGTCGGGCGAGGGGAGTTCAAGGACGAGGTTGCTATCATCATCACTTTGCTCAACAGGGTCACTGGTTCCGAGGATGCCACCAAGTTCCAACCTTGGATGTTTTATGCCATACCTCACATTATGAAGAAGACTGAGTTTTATGATTGGCCTACTTTGATAAGTGACTGCCTACATCAACAAATAACAGAATATTTCCAGTTTCATGTATTTCACATGGTGTCATATCTAGTCTACCTGGTGGCCTATCAAGGTCAATTCAGAGGATTGAACACCGAGGGGTCATTGAGCGTTCAACACATGTTCCTGTACCTTTGACGGGTTCGTCACCAATTCACATTGATCTTGATATCGAAGATGATGAAGAGATCGCAGCAGTACCTCCTGAGGAAGTTAGTAAAGATACTACGGTGTCTTGGCTTGAGAACTCCTTAGGAAGGGTTAGGAGAAGGCCTTCATATCAAGGGAGTGTTGATGATCTCGATAATATTTATCAGGAACCTCCTAAGAAGAAGGCAAAGAAGCAAGTTCACTTTGATAGGAATCCTGATAACGAGATTGTTGTAGAGACTGCTGTGCCTCCAGAAGATAAGAATAGAGATGAGGTGAACATGGATGATTTTGTAATGGTCAAGGCTAATCTTGGTAGAAATACCAGACATGCAGATTTGAGTCTCTTCAAAGTTGTATCCAAAAACCTACATGAAAGAGTGCTTAAAGATGGAGAAGACAAGGCAGCCCTCAAGGCCGAAAATCAGCAGCTTAAGCTTTTTATTTCTAACCTTGCTCGTGGTTCTTCCCAAACAACTCAGTTGCTGCCCCAGGTCTTAGAGACACCAGCTGATCACCATCAGTTAAGACAGCTGGTCATATGTGGGAAAGAGACTCAGGAGTGGATCGAGGGCTTCATTGTCAGAGGAAAGGAGATCTTGGCTCGGATGTTCCAGTTGAGAGAGAATGCTCATAAACTTCGTCAAAGCATCCAAGGATTTGAACAAACATGGGCTGAAGTAAAACCTAGGCATGAGATTATCATTGCTGATTTAGACACAGCCTACGGTTCAGCAGTTTCAAAGGAGCATAAAAGACAAATCCTTGCTTGGAGAGAGCGTCATGTTTTCAAAGTTAAAACTTATGAGAGGATATCTGAAGAATTCATCACCTACAGACAAAGGGTGGTTGAAGCTCTCCTTTTCATCAGCGAATTTGTCATAGAGATCCCCTCTCAGTATAGTCTTGAAGATGGTTCTTATGTCGGGCTTGAGGAGGTGCAAAATCAGTTCCAGAACGTTGTTCAAAGTTGCAGCGCAGTTGGCGGAAGGATAGGTCATATTTCAGTGATGTCAGCAAAGTTCAATAAAGCGGCCAATGAGATTGAAGATTTCCTAAGATCTATTGAAGATGCCGAAGATATTCTTGAAAAGCGGTGTTTTGCTGTTGATGGTATAGATGCACCGAACCGGGACACAATCTCAGACTTCCTAGCGGATGTGATCGAGCTTTAAAAGCAGATTTCTTCTAGAAGCTTTCTTTCCCGCTTTCTTTCTATTCTTGGAATAATCTTTATCCATTCCTTTGGAGGATACTGTGTTAAAGATAAGACAGGAATAGCTGCTACGCTTCTTCGCCTGCTTTCTTAGGGTTTTAGATGTTATTTTCTTTCTAGACTTAGTAATAAAGCTTGCTTGCTGAGCAAGCCCTAGATTGTGAAAGCAAGGAGATTTTAGGGTTCCCTACTCCTCTGCTTCTCTATAAATAAGAGCCTTTGCTCATTTATTTTCTTTAACCGTGCTTATGAGAACAAAACGCTGAGCCTATTGTGCCTTCTATTTGTTGCTCAAGTATTGTTCATTTGTATTGTGATAAGCAAACTGTTGAGCCTCTTTAGCCAACAAGGAGTTAGTGAGATTGCTGTTTTCTATTGTGTTAAGAATAAGTTTGCAAGCCTCCTTAGCTGCAATTTCATATTCAAGGCATGTTAGAAGGGAGTTTTGTTTTAGAGATTTGAGTAATAAAATCATGAGCCTCTTTTGCCTTGGTCTAAAATCTCAGATTTCCGTTATCTATGTTATGCTTTCATGATCTTTATTTCAGCTTACAGTGAAGTGTGTAGGTGTATGTTGAGAGAGAGATTGTTAAAGTATTTTTGTCAGAAAATCTACCTTTGTTAATTTCTAACTCTCTTTGCTCTCGCTATTACTTTGAGAGGCTAGGAACGCCTTTAGTCTAAGCTAGTCGTGAGTTGAACTTCTTATCGTAAAATCTCAGCTGGCGGCGCTTGTGTTTAAAAAACCTTGTGCTCTAAGCTGATCCAAAAGATAGGCAACTTAGTTTTAGTTTACTTTCTTTCAAACACCATCAGCAAGAGGGAGCTTCCCTCCTAATTTGAAGAGCGCTTATTCAGGCATAGTTGGTCCTATTAAATCCCATTCCAGAGGTGCTAATTTAAACCAAATAATATCAATTCTAAATGGCTTCTCAAATCATGACCTTGTGTGACCCGGATACCCAAATTGTATCGGTCTGATTTTAAGGAAGAAATTAATGATATGATCACTCTCCTGAGCAGAATAGCAGGGTTGAAGGTTTCCAATATGTTTGAAAATTGGATGTATAAGTTCATTGTGGTCATCACAAAAGCACAGCATCCAATATTTTGGGGTGAAATAATCAGTGACAGTTTGTGTGAACAGCTTGCACAGGTTCCTACCACTCTTACCTTCTACATGAACTCATATTTGGTTTATATAGCAGCTTCATTGAGGCATTTTCCAGGCCTATCTCCTCAAGGTGACAGATCATTGGTGCCTGTATGGGAGTATTATGATCAGCTGACTTTAAAACCAAGCCGGGCACATTATAGAAGAGTTCAAGATGCTTTCTTTGGTCATTTTATGTGTTTATTTGACAAAGCATTGGTAAACAACAGGGTATCTGAGGCGGCTTGGAATAAAGTAAATGAGTATGGTTGTTTGTTTCTTCAATTCCCTACCTTCACTTATATGAGAGTCGGCTGTTTTGAAGACCAACCTTATATGCTTCTAAGGTATCCGACAGATAAGATTATTTTGATGTAGCTGGGAAGGCAGTTGATGACAGTGCATGCACGCCAAGCTACACAACATAAGACTGGAGTCAGTATTTCATCACATAATCCATTGATAATTGGGAGGTACTCTTTGACAACTTCCTCAAGAGCAAAAGAAATGGAGACTGAACTTCAGGAAATAAAGTTAAAGAAATTTCAGGCTAGAATGGATTTTGATTATAGAAGAATGAAAGACAAAATTAAAAGAGCCTTCACTCATGTGCACCGCATTGAAGACATTTGGGTAGACCTCCGAACAGAAAAAGATATTTATAGAATGGATTATTGCAGGCTCACAGTGGAGCAAATTGTTGATCTGAATCTGACCTTAATTCTAGAAGGTGTAATTGATGATAGGCAGGTTTTAGATCCTGAATATGAAGAACAAGAGGTTGCTAATGCGCCCATTCCTGCAATCTAGTGGTCTCAAAAGGAATCTGTCTCTATTTTTGATAGGTTTCGGTCAGTCTTGGCAAACACCAACACTTGGCTCAAAAGCATAGGTGTCAAGACTATTAAAATCAGAGTCAGGGCTGAAGATGATCCAGCTGGTCCTAAAGGATTGAAGTCAGAAATTAGAGACAAATCAAAAGAAGGAGCTTCTTCTTCAGGTACCAGAATTAAGTTAAGGGTAAGCCGAGCTGTGGAGGAACCATTGGAGAAGGAAACACTAAAGGGGAAAGAAGTTAAGAAAATGCAAATTCAAGTTTTGGATCAGCAAGAAGAAGAGGAGGTTCTTGAAACCTCTACCATTCTAAGTGAAATGACTCCTCACATTGAAGCTCCAATACCTAATTCAGCAATATCTCCTGTATCCCCTATCGACAATGATGTCGACTCTTTCTCCACAGTATTTGTTCCTTCTATCCCACCTCCAGAGGCTAGTCATCATTCCTCATCAATAATAAATACACCTGTGAGAAGCTTGCCCGATAACTTGGAGAATATTTTTGATACAAATCCAATCTTTCCAGCCATATCAGAAATAACTCTCCCAGAGATAGATACATCAGTAGCAAGCTTTGATTGTTTCATGGCTGATCCTAGTCGTAATTTGTCTTCTGAACAAAACATAGTTGCTGTACAAACTGAGGCGCCACCTAGAATTTCAGTTGTAACACAAACTGAGTCTATTTCTACACAGACTGTAGTTGTTATTTCAGATGTGACAACCTTGGATCTTCCTCCATGGTTAAATTCAATTGCTCCCAAAAGAAAGAAACAAGCAGTGTCTCCTGATGTTTTTGATTTCCAAAAGTTGAAGAAATCAAAACCAATGATTAAAAAGAAAGCAAAAACAGTCTCGCAAGTGTTTATTGACAGCAATAAAATGAAATATGCTGAGATTGTAGAACCTCTTGTTGACAAACCACATGAAGAGATGCAGATATCTGATTACAGGTTCACTAGGGTGGAATTAGGCAAGCAGACTCATGCTAACATGATGCAAGACGCTCAGAGTTCAGTAACAATTTTGGCACAAAGCTACAATGAACTTCTAGCCAAAAAGGAGAAGCTCAAGGAGGACAATGATCAATTAGTTTCAGTTATTCAAAGGATTACTGGATCATCAGAAACAGTTGATTCAATATCTACAGTTGCTCCTAATGAATCAGTCAGGCAATTAGAGAAAATTGTGCAAAAAGCCAAAGCAGTTGATTCTTGGGCAACACACTTGATTGATCAAAGCATACCAATGATTGAAAAGACATTACAAGTTCTAAACAATGTCAAAATAGCAAAAATAAAGTTGAATCAGACTTTGGAAGCTTTCAAGCAAAGTTTGGATTCACTTGAAAAGGATTTAAAAATTTGGCATGAGATAGATCAAACCTACAAATTCTATGCAGCAATTCAATTCTACCAAACAGAGAGAAATACATAGAATTTGAAGAACTCATGACAAACAAGTCATTGGTTATTCAAGATCTCATCAAAGATATCTAAGCTACTCTAGAAATGAGTGATGAAGTTCAGCAGGATATCCTTTCTAGCTTTGAGAAAATCCCTTGCAAAATATTGAATCATGAAGGAGAATTACTTGCAGCTGATATAGTCACTACAGAAATGGCAGAAAATCTTCGTCAACAGTTGGAATCAGAGCAGTTTACCATGGATTCGATTCACAAGTTTGTTAATCATCAAATAATCCTTGATAAAATGCAAACTGTTTATGAAGAACATAGACTTGCAACGATAAGATATTTTGATGTAATCTTGAAGACTATTGCAGTTGCCAAGAACACACTGGGCCCCGATCCGAATGAATTGCAGATGATCATCAGCAAATTCTTGTCTTTCAAAGATAGGAATGAGACAAATTAAAATATTAGGTTGTTTTATGTATTTTACTTTCGACAAAGTATATGTAAAAACAAGTTTTGCAATTGCAAGAGTTCTTTTCTTGCAGTTTTGAAAAATGTAATTACATGTAAGTTCTTACAAAACAAATCACAATTTGGATTGTAATTTTGAATAAGTCAATTGCAATTAGTTATCGATTGAGAGATTTTCTCAAGTTTGTTGAGATCCTCCCACCTTTTTCTCCAGACCTCCCTCCTATTAATACTTGAGGGGGTCTATTGTAATCTTTTATCTTTTTAGCAAGCAAGAAAACTTTGCAGAATTTTATACTCATAAAGTCTTTGAGCTTTATAGTTGATAATTGTGAATTTTCAAGTAATATCAAGAAGTTGGAATTTCAGACTTTGAGTTGAATTCCTATTTTGCATCCTTCATGTTCTTATGTCATTTTGGAGCATCATTTTGTAACTACTTGAGAATTGTGGAATATTGCTGAAGAGAGATTCGATTTAAATATCTGCAGTCTTTGTGCTGTAAATGTTGAAAGTTGAATTTGTAGTTAGTATTAGAAATTGAGAAGAATTGTGAGACTTTGTGCTCGTAGTAGTTCTCATTTAGAGTAATCAAAAGATACATCGTAGTTACAGACTTTGTGCTGTTTTATGTTGTATATTTTCATTAAGTAATCATTCTGAAAAGGGTAGATAGGATCTCATTCCTCAAGACTTTGCGCTTATTGGTTGTTTTCCCGTCCCGGAGGAAGTAACGGAAGTCTTTGTGCTTTCAGGAAACTTTATTTCCTCTTTCTTGATTTCACTGCATAACTGCTGTAATAAGTTTTATTAACTTTTTCTATTTCTTTTCTGTGAAGAGAAAAGAACATAATCTTTCCTGAAATAAGAGGAACGATTGCTGTCCTACCCATTTAGTTTTGTTTAGTTAAAGGGGGAGCCTTCCCTTAATTAGGAGAGTTTAATCTCACGTACTGTGGTTGAAACCACAATTTTGTATGCTTTCACAAGAATACAAAATTTTCAACCAACACGAGCAAAAGTTATAAACAATAAAACCACCATAAACTTGCATGTCATTTAAAGCATGAATGAGAAATATAATATATTCATTGTTCAAACTTCAAGTGTGAACCCACAGAAGAACTGAACCAGGACCCAGATCCGGTGTGAGCCAAACCCGGATTTGGCCTTGAAGGAGGCAAACCTGGCTACTAAGTTGCTGATACCCAGATCTGGTGCGAGCCGAACCCAGATTTGGCCCTGAAGGAGGCAAACCCGGCTACTAAGTTGAGATATATTCAGCATTTACTCCCTTAAAATAGAGATATAACAGCAAGGAATATAGCAGAAACAAGCAGTAAACAGCTATGAATTGCCAGAATATGATGATTTCAGTATTTCTACATTGTCCTTTGATGATAACCTTTTCAAAATGAACTCATAGAACAAAATATACCAAATCATTTGGCAGAAATTATAATTTAATGATTAATCTACTTCATGCTTTCTTATACAAAAATGCATCAGCTATCCCTATTGTTGCCTTTAGTATTGCTCATGCATAAAAATGGAAAACTAATAGAATACGGACAATTGAAGTAGGGAGCTGTAAAACAAGATTTATTGGGCTAACAATGAAAGTGAAATTCCCAGGAGTTGAATCATCTTGATAGTTGAGTCTTAAAATTGCCATAAGACACTACTGATATTTTGAAAAAAAATTAAAACGCTATAAAAATTGTCGTTTTACTTATTCGATGAATTCAAAGGCGTTTGTTTGATTGGATTTTTAAGTTCTAAAGCAAATTGTCAAACGCCACATGTTGATTAGTAGTCACACTTGGGAAGTTAACAAATATTAGAAAGGGCTAAAATGCAAATGTTCTAATCTGATTAAAAAATGATTGTAGATTCCCTACAAAGAAAATTTACGAGTACCAAAAAGCCACGTTTTAACTAGCATTATTTATACAGGTAATCGAGGAAACATGGAGACCTTAAAGTTCCTGTTAAATCTCTGAGTTTCCATCTTCTCAATGCAATCTCTCTTTAGCTAATAACAGCTTGAGTAACTTCATTTGATGCTAAAGTTCCAATGTTTTAACTCTTTCTTTTCCCCTATAAATAGGACTGATCCTTTTACCCAAGTCTCAAGTCTTATATGGGATTGGAACTTCTAAAAGAGATACGCTTCACTTTGGGAATTTCCATTCAAAAGCCTGCTCAGAATAAGCTGATCCAAGTGAGTTGTAAAACTGGAGCTTATCAAACATGAGGGAATAAATTGTCAATGTCTATTTATCGTCCTGAATTCTTAGTAGTGTTTGGGGATAATTATATGGATGTACATTGTTACATAATCGATGTTGTTGTGTATTAATCAGAGGAACGAATGTTCCTTAAATAGATTACAAAATACGATGTTTCTAAAAGAAACAATCGTTTACAAAGGACGAAGTTAGAAACATCAATGAGATGATCATTAACGTCAAAAATAGAAAGATATTATTTTAATACCCTCCCTTAATGGTCATCATTCTAACTACCGAGATAACAGAGAAGGGTGCCCCCTTCTTCTCAGAACGTTGCTGCAACAAAAAAACAAGAGCCTGCCACTGACTCTGCCACTTGAGAGGAGTCTGCCACCAACCCTCCCAGAAACTGCAGAACTTCTGGAAATAACAACACCAACTGTCCAACCTGAAGTTGGAAAACTGTCCCTCCCTGTAACCAGAGACATACCAAGAACAGTTGCTACGATTTTGAGGAAAAATCGGCAAACCCTCCAATCGTCTGCAGATGGACATGACGCCCCAGAACAGACTGCAAGAAGCCAGATGTGCAGATGTTCGCCCTAGCTGCGACCAAAAAACGGACTGCACCATACCACGATTTTTGAGGAAAAAATCGCCAAACCCAAGATTACAAATCATCGTTTTTTTCAGAAAAAAACGGTAAAAACCAGAGAGCCCTCCCTAATGACAAAAACCCTGACAAGGGTATACAGGAGAAAAACTCTTAATTTTTTAGGACAAAATTATAAACCCTCCCGGAACCTTAAGACGATTTTTTCTTTTTACTTGACAAAATATTTAAAACCCAAAACATCGGATTGTCGGCTTCCAAAATAGAGAGAGTTTGAACCCTATCCTACCAACAAAGCCGCGAGACAAAACCGAGGTAATCTGGAACGGCGAATCTTAAAAATTTGAGAACCACCTGGGCTTGAGCTCTTTGAAAACCCATAAGGAATCTCAGAATTAAAAAATAATTTTGCTCGGAACAGAGGGGTAAAACCCTAGGATCTAATCGCGTAAAACCCTAGCCGCGGATCTGAGAGGGCAAAAACGACCTGGTGAAAGCAGAAAATGGACGCCAGAAAGGTGAAACCCGCGCCCAGATTGCAACAAAAAATTCGCGGTTAAAAATCAGAGGGTCGACCTTCAAAAAACAAAATCCCGTCGCCAATAAAAGGACGACACACGTCCGTCACAGGTCGCATCGCTTACAGAAGCCGTCGGAGCAGAGAGGAGTCGAGGCGTATTCAAACCCTCGCACAAAATAAGAAAACGCAGCTAAATTTGAGTGCGTAGAACGCTGGCCCAACAAATGGTATCAAACACGCTGCATTTCATGAAGAAAACCAACGCCTACTGTGAATCTTTAAGAAACGGACTTTGAAGGTAGATTGAGAGAGATCTCTCTAGATACGTAAAATCACGAATTTCAATCAATTTCAAACAAAAGATAAAAAAACAAGGCGCTTGAAAAAAATTCTCACACCCGGGCCTCGATACTCATGTTACGCTGCAGAATCGATGTTGTGTTGTGCATTAATCAGAGGAACGAATGTTCCTTAAATAGATTACAAAATACGATGTTTCTAAAAGAAACAATCGTTTACAAAGGACGAAGTTAGAAACATCAATGAGATGATCATTAACGTCAAAAATAGAAAGATATTATTTTAATATACACATTACAAGGCTCATTGTATTATAGTGTAGGATGTATGAATATTCAGTTAGATAATATCATGGGGTAACTGAATAACTAGCAAAGCATGAATTTCTTGCTACATTGAAATTATGATTATCTCAACTTTGATGTTTGGAATGGATTATACATTTTAGACCAAGGTTTAAAACATTACTGACTTCATGCTTGTATGCTTCATAACTAAACTCTATCAAACAATGTTATTTCTTTTCCTTTTTCTTGAGTGGATCATTCCCGTTTAATATATGCCATACAATTTGTTTGCACTTAAATTCAATGTGAGGAAGACAATGCTGTGGCTGAGACCTATTAATGGTATGAAGTTATTAGTAGTTATAGGTTTTTTAACTCAAGTATGTTTGGGTGTATTGCATTTTTTCAGGAGTTGCATTCTCATCAAATTTTCCAATGTTTTTTCAGGCACAATCTCGTAATTTTGAGGAATTCCAAATTCTTGCTTCATATTCAAGAAATGATGGCTTATTCTTCAAAAATCTGTATAACGCACCACGAGTACTTGCATATCGATCAAATATGCCACCTTTGGCAAAAGAGGCAAGATTTTTAACTACTCGGAAGTCTTTGCATGTGTAGACATATATTAATGAGGGGATTCTTTTTCCCATTTTCTATCTGCAACCTAAAAGCATCTAGTATTTTAGCTTTAGCTCCACTAGTAGTTGATTCTGGGTTCTATTCTTGCTGATACATGTCTTAAAATTTTTTCTTGAATGGGGTCTTTAATTTTTCAAAAGTGGGCTTCCTTGCCAAGCCCTTGGTTTTGGGGTTTTGGTTAAGGACTTTGCTCCACAAGTAATTGATTCTAGGTTCTATTGTTGCCAGTCGGGTGCCTACCCTTTACATGTCTTAAAATTGCTCCTTGAATGGGGTCTCCAAGTCTTCAAAAGTGGGGTTTCTTGCCATGCCCCTTAGTTTGAGGTTTTGGTTAAGGACTCCATTCCACAAGTAGTTGATTTTGGGTTCTAGGTTACAGCTCTCATATAATTTAAAACTAGCACTTGCTACACAACTGTTCGTTGCTGATTAGGCTTAAGTACTTGAGTTTCCCAAGCTTTGAAATTCTTCAGTTATTGGAGTATACAAAAATTTCTCATGTCTAGATTATGCTTGATTTGTTTACTCTGTTGCATCTGTACAACTTTGCACCTTAATTAAGAGTCGAAAAACATTCCAGTGAAGCTTTCATATTTTGATGAAATGCTATTGTATGTCTAAGTTTTTAAAGGTTCTTTCAATGTATTTACAAAAGTGCCAGCAAAATGGCAATTTAGTTTAGATCTACTATCCCAAGGAATCATTGGAAATTTATATTACTTATGATACCATTTTTTCATTCGCTTTCTATTAGTATTTATATAAGTAGGCCTACAAGATTCATTTCTTAACAGTAGATAAATTAACTAGCTTATCCATGGAGATAATTGGGGTTTTATTGTTCCAAATGAGTGGTGGTAAAAAGAAGAGATCCGTTGCACCCACAATGAAAAAGAGACAGAAAGCTAGGTGTAGAAGTAGGAAGTCATGGAGGCACTGGTGGGATATTCAGAATCAGAATATGAAGTTGTGGCAGAAGAATTGGGGGGGGGGGACGGGAGGGGCGCGGCGGAGAGAAATGAGAGAATCATCATCAGAGGAGACATGAGTGGAGAATGATCCTATTGAGATACTAATTCAAGAGATGAAAAGGTTTGCAGAGGTTATGAAAAGAGCAAAGAAATATAATGCAACTAATAGGATAGGCAAAGTAAAGATTGCAGAAGTGGTGCTCCAGTTTAATGCTACTAGTGGTGTATCCTGATCAGACATATTGGAGGCCCTACCCCAATCCCCCTAGGGTCATTTTATAAGAGTATGAAGGAAGGAAGAAAGCACAAGAATGCATTTCTGCAATCAAGGAGGAAGCAATCTATAAGATGGTTGGAGAGAAAAAGTTGTCCGAAGATGAAACTGAAGCCTAGTGGCAACAACAGAAAATTAGATCAATCAAAGGATCTAAAGCTCTCATATAGGCTGTAGACCAAGAAAAGCTTTTGGCAAGAATGAAACAGGAAGAGGAGGCAAATAAAAAGATCAGTGGCATTAGAAAAGCAACTACAAGAGCAAAGAGAAAATTCAAAAAAAGAGATGGAAGTGGTAAACCTCTTAGCCCAGCAGACTTTACAAAAGGAAATCACAGAGAAAGATGCTAGAAAAGGAACAATTAGCCAAAGAAGTTGCACAAAAGAAAGTTTTAGATAGCAAGGAAAGAAACCGCAAGGAGGGAAGCAAAGAGGATTGAGAGAAAGGTTAAAGGAAAAGGAGGGAGAAGAAAAAATGAAGAAGGAAGAAGAAAAAAGGAAGAGGAGAAAAGAAAGAAGGCTAAGGAGGATAGGAGAAAGGAGCAAGAGAAGGAAGAGGAGGAAGAGGAGGAGAAAGAAAAGCAGAAGCAGAAGTGCTAGAAGGAAACCATTGATGAACTGTAGGTGGCTACATCAAGCATAGTATTGACTAAAACAACATTAGATACACTGCGAGACCTTTTAGAGAGGATTAAGGCCCTTCTAACCAAGCAGTGCCAAGATTTCTCCTCAGTTAATACTACCCCAGGGATAATTCAGTCCACAACAGCAGGGTAGGTTGTTACTTGAAAAAGTTAACTCCTATCAAGAAACAAAGCTTGGGGGATGTACTACACTGTAGCGTTAGAACAAAATGGATGAAGAGATGTTTTGAGTTGGAAGAAGCAATGGGGGAAGTGATCAGATGATCCATTGGGTAGGATTGAGCTCAATATGATCCAAATCCTAGCCTGCCTATAGAAAACAATTGTAGGCCACCATTGACAATCTGCCTATAGAAAACAATTGTGTTCCTAATTGCTAGATCTTGCATGTGTGTTATTGTTGTGGATGATTAAAGTGTGACGTATTATTACTGTGGTTGATTAAGTTTTGAAAAGTAAAAGATTGTTATACTGATTCACCTCGCTCCCCCCCACACCCCCCCATCCCCTCTCAATATAACTGAGTGCTCTTCAAGACGACTAGTGCAAGAAGCCAAGAACACCATACATCTACAATCACCCTAGGGTTCTTGGCTTGATGGGAGATTGCAACAAAGGGAAAGAATTTGTGCGAGTGTTCGTGACATGGTTTGCAATTAGTTTCCTCACTTTGCAAAGCATTTGTACTTAGCTAGCATATTTGACGCAGATGTTTTTGAGCCAAGCATGGTTGGACTCATCTTTTTCAGAGCCAAGCATGGTTGGACTCATCTTTTTCAAAGGTTGATGAAGAGAGGGTAGCAAAGATTACTTTTTATTATGTCTTTATGAAAAGAACTACAAAGGTTATCAAGGTAACTTCAAATTTAATTTAAACTTTCAATTGCCTTATTAATTTTACTTTAAAAAAAAAATTAAATCGTTTAATTTTTACTTTTTTAAAGTATTTATTTTAATTGTAACTTTAATTTGTTTGTAGGTATTTGAACCTTTAATAAAGAAATTGTGCTTGGAGAGCAAAACTTGATGGGTTACATTTATGAGGCCATGGACAAGGCCATAGAAGTCATTCAAACTACTACAAAAGAATCAGAGCCAAATTTGAACCCACTTGAAAAATCATTGATTGAAGATGGAACAATCAACTCCACCAACCCATTTGTGCAGTAGGGTACAACCTCAAACCCAAATTATTTTCTTCTCAAAGGACTTCATTGATATTAATGTGGGGCAATGGAGAGCCTCTCAATATGCATTGGGAGGATGATGCTAGAGGTTGAGACAAGAGACCCGATTGTTGGGGGGTTGAAGATCACAAGTGAATTGGGGGTAGGCTCTTTTGTTTGCCACTACCTATCCAAGGGAGAACCACCCAATCACTATGTAATGTCCCTAATTGAGAATGTCCTAAATTTGCCCTAAATCCTTAATTTTTAAATGAACAAATAGGTTAGAGAATATCTTTTCACGTGATTGAAATCTTGATTGAAGTCCTACACAGATTAGAACCATTTACCATAATCAAATTGATTAATAGAACAGGATAATTTATCACAACAATAATAGTTGGTAGTTTGCTATAACTAGGTATTAATAAACTATTGACCAATCATCAATTCAATCACAAAGTACTCTAACATTCTTGAAGGATTCGATCCACCATGATGGAGAAGTGAGATTGCAAAAGGCGTCCTAGTAGCCAACTCTCCTAGGCCCAAGGGCAATACCCTTTGAGACAAAGGCAAGTACCCCCTTGGCCCTTTGTGGGCTCATCTTGTCCTCCCTCGGGTGGCATACCTAGAAGAGGCCCGCTCGTTGCAATCCTCTGGTAATCTCCATTCCCTCATGATTGATCTCCTTATATTGTTACATTGTGGTAAGGGAGTGAGGTTACAAAGGGTTTCCTGGTGGCTCTACTCTCCTAGGCCCAAAGGCAGTAGGGGAGTAGGTCCTCCATTATAGGACACCCTTTGGCCTTCTTGGGACTACTTGATCCCCCATTGTAGGACACAGTGACTCTCCATTATAGGACACTTGGTCCTCCATTATAGGACATTTGGTCCTCCATTATAGGCAGAATAAAGTTGCCAACGGCTTCCCTATTCTCTCTTGATCAAAGTATTCCGCATGCTAAGATTGCAAGAAAGTTCATGCGTTCAACTCCAAGGTTCCTTAAGTGCGAATAGGCTGCGATTTGGCTCGATGTATTCTTTGGTATTTCAAGGGGACTTCTGAGGTGATACGGCGATTGGAGAAAGGATTCAAATGCTTCGAAAAGATTTATCTGAAGTGCGGGTTTCCCTATTCTAACCAGAAATCGTTGAAAGGTGTTGGGAACTTCAGAAGTTTATGTTCTATTCTAAATGCAGGGATATAGACTTCGTAATGAGCTTCATGGGATTTCACCTAGCCTCCATTCCCAGGACGACCTCGACAAAATGGTGCAATCTTATAGAAATAACAGATGTTCAAATTATGACTTAACATGCATACACCATCACAGCGACGCATATAAGCATATAAATCACAACTGAAGTTAAACTCAAGGTAATGTCCAGTTGACCACACAAGGCGAACTTATCATCAACAAGCCGCTAGTGGTATGGAATAAAGCGAAGCTATCTTAGTAAAACACCACACACCAAAGTAAGCTACTTGCATGGATTTAAGCTGCTTGGATACGAAAGGAAGAAGAAACCTTGCTAGCATTTCATGACAAGACGAATTCCATCATCAATGAAAAGATCTATTATCATAAAATGTGTTACACAACAATTTCCTCAAAAGTTTTCAAAGGGAAAACTTTCTTTCTTCTCCAAACTACACTATCAATCTACTTCTAAGCTACTCTAAGTTGTCCCTCTATTCTAATTCTACCCTGATCCTCTCTACTGTCTACTTTCTAATCCTAATGAAAATACAAATGAGGGGGGCTCCCCCTTTATATAGCTAGCCAAGTCCCAAAAGACGGCTAGGGTTACAATCGATAGAGTGGCCATAATCGTGCCACCTCAGCCCTAAATAATATTGCCCTAAAAACCGCCACAGAGGAGAGTGGGGTAATAAATGCGCCATAATGTCCACCATCATCCTTCTAGAAGATTCCATTTGTAGACGCGTTCACACTGTTCTCGATCCTCTTTCTTGGCGTTCTTTGATTTCTTCCACTTGAGGGTTTTCATCTTCGTCACTTCGAGTTATACTAAGTCTTAACACTTAGCCATTTTCTTGCAAATTTTCCTCCTTCGAGATTGTAACTCATCTTCATCGTGCTTCCACTTCAAGTCTTAGTCTCACGGCCTCCTTCTCCTGCAAAACAAGCAAGGAGAGGGGTATTAGAATACTTCATGATATAAACTTAACTCACTTACCTGATTTTCGCGCTCCAACTTTCAAGCGTTCATCGCCAACTTTGTGTTCAAATTCTTGCCTTAGACAAACTTCATCTTTGAGAAATTCATTTCACCTGCTGGAGCTCTGATAACCTCGATTTTATTCATTTCTGGCTCAAGTAAACTATCTTCACGAAGAATTGAAGCAAATTCACCTAGGCAGTTTCTTTCAAATTCACCGTCTGGAAGATTTCATCTTGAAAACACGTTTTCTTCACATTTGCCTTAGAAATTTTTAATTTCCCTTAGGAAAAATCATCCACCTGGTGCCCGCTTGAAATCTTCATCCCAGAATCCTCGACAAACTGTGGAAGACCTTAAAATCAACTCCTCATCGACAATCTTCGATACCCAGAAGAAAATTTTCTCCAGAACGCGTTGAATTCATGGGTGCCCAACGAACGGGTTCATTTAATTTTCTCGAATTTTGAACCTTAGAAAATATTCCCCTGTGAAATTTAAATCCGTTCTTCGATCTTCTCGTTTTGCTCGGGCAGGTTGTATCAGTTCTGTGCCGTTTCCAGCGACTTCACCTCTGGCGGCCTCTGCTCCATGCCGGAAGATTCATCCACCTCTCGGTTGATTTTTTTCTAAAGGGAGAAAATATTTTGTGTATAGAAATTTTTCCCTTTCTGATTTTGCCTTAGAAATTTTATATCAACGATCAACTTTACTGTGAAAATATCAACTTCACTTAGAAATTTTTTCTTGAAGGCGCATCACACTTAATTTATTTTTCGTCTGGCAATTTCAACGCCCAGGCATGCATTTTTCATCTTTTGTATTTTATTCTCCATAAAATTTCCAACGCCTTTAACACATATCACCTCAGGCGCAAGTAGCACACTTCACCTTGAGCGCATACCACTTAGAGAACTTTGAAATCACGTCTAGCATATTATCTTTGCCACTTCATACATATCACCTTAGGCGCATGTAGCATTTGGAGGGAAAAATTTAAAACTTCACCACGCCTAGCATTCACTTTGCTTTGACCACGCCTTAATCACATTTCACCTCTCTTACCACTTTCATTTACTTTTACCCTCCCTTCTTGGGCGCATTTGGAGGGGTGAGGAGGACAAAACTCTTTGACTTTGTTGACTTGATTCATCTTGGGCGCATTTCAGCCTTGATGGAGGACGAGTTTCTAACTTAGAAACTTTTTCATTTGCTTTGACTTGTTGACCACAACTTGGGCGCATTTCTCATGTGTGAAGGCTGAAGCATTTACAACGCCCTAGCTAGTGACTTTTCAGCTTCTTATTTTTGTCCTCACATGGCATGATTTGGGCGCATTTTGCCTATGCTACAGGATGAGCTTGGGCGCATTTTGATGCATGAGGGGGATTAAAATGTTTGACTTTCCTTTGACCATTTTAGCCATGGTGGAGGATGAGAATCTTTTGACTTGTTGACTTTTTCTCTCCTTTTGGGCGCATTTCAGCCTTGCTGCAGGATGGGCGCATTTGGAGGGTGGTGGAGGATATCTCCATGCCTTAGAAATTTTTCTCATCAACCTCTTAGAGTGGGCGCATTTGGGCTAGGGAGCAGGATGAAGTTTTAACTTAGAATTTTTTTAGCATGCAAACTCTCAAGGTAGGCGCATTTTGCCTAGGCAGGTGGATGAAGTTCTTGACTTTCCTTGACTTTTTTTTTTACCAGCAGGCATTGCCCTCGGTGATCTTCCTTCATAAATTTTTTTGACCGGTGAGGATAGGCGCGGTATTTTCGAAGGAGGGATGATTCGGACTTCCATGTATTTCTCGTCATGCCGACTTCTCGCCACGCTATTTATAAATAAACCTTCCATTTTACGCCACGGAAGATTGGATCAGCTTGAAATTTTGAGCGTAAATCCGCTCTGACCCCGTCTCGTGCTGCCATTTTCAATCACCACTATTACCTTTGTTTGAAGGTGCTTACTATAAATAAGTAAGCTCATGTTTTGATAGCTCTACAAGCTCGTCGAGTTGAAGAATTTGAATGAAATGATCCTCACCACGTGACGATTGGTGACAACAGCGGCGCATTTTGATTTACTATTTTTTAGCATTTCAGATTCGACTTACCTCATCGTGGTACCGTTATTTCAATTTCCTGATGCTTTGTGAAGAACGGCCGTCGCGATCGGTTTACATCAGTTCCGAAGATTTTGACTTTTGATGCCTATTTTTAGGCTCGGCGACTGGAAACCCTAACTGCCTTTGCATCGCATTAAGATCTCAGGTTCTTGCTCGTTTTACGTGATGCTGCCCGATCAGCTGAATCTCTGAGCTTCTTTGGGGAGGTGCCGGGACACACAGCGATAGCAAGTTCACTTCTTGAGTGAAATCCTCGTTTGCATGTCACACCATCGCGAAGCTCTCGGAAAACCCATCAGGAAT
The DNA here is from genome assembly GCA_007258455.2 of Sequoia sempervirens. Lineage (NCBI taxonomy): Eukaryota > Viridiplantae > Streptophyta > Pinopsida > Cupressales > Cupressaceae > Sequoia > Sequoia sempervirens. The sequence continues at coordinate 22,510 of VDFB02307894.1, read as the reverse complement.
TACCCGACATGCAAAAGAAACCTCGACATGCAAACCCTAAAAATAGCCTCGGAAGGCTGAATCCTGAAAGTGGTCGTCTCGACTTGCATGTTATACCATCGCGAAGGTCTCAAAAAACCCAGAAGGAATATCGGTTTGTCTGAAAATCCGCATGGACCACGAAATTTGTCAGGGCAGGATGCTAAAATAATTGGTTAACCAGGTTTTGCTCAAATTTGGCATGCAAGCAGTCTGATATACCCTGAATGCCGTGTGATGATTGGAATCTCAAAATAGCTGACAAATTGCCCCGAATTTCACACTTACTAAAAATAGTAAGTACCTTGGAACTCGATGAAAACTGGCTGGAAACCTGCTGGAAGCATACTGATAACAATGTTAGTCTTTTTAATTTTCAATTTTCTCGCTTTACTTGACCTTGAATTGACCAGGAACGACGAAACCCTAATTTGAGACTTGGCCAACATTTCGCGTTTAAGCTCAATGACGGATACAACCCCTCGAAAGACAGACAGTAGAAAAGAGAGACAACGACAAAACAAACGAAAAGTGAAGCCAAAATTAGGGGGGTCCCCATTTGCAATGGGGCGATGTGTGAAAAACGGGGCGATGTGTGAAAAACGTCACAACAGTTCTCCATTATAGGACACTTGGTCCTCCATTATAGGACATTTGGTCCTCCATTATGGGTGGTGGCGTACCTAGGGAGTGCCCCCTCACTGTCCTCTTTTGTAATCCCCCTTCTTCTATCATGGTGGAAATACACATATAGTAATTTAACCAAATTCAGACTTGCGAATAATCATATCAGCAATACATAAAGGATTATGATTATGCTATCATAGAATATGAGTAAGGATATGCATGAAACCTCAATCCTATTTAACAATGCATTATATCCTATGATTATTCCATCATAAATATATCAACTCATAATACAAACCGAATCTTTGTTTGCCAGCAGATCTCTTACCTTTATTTCCAATCGATCTGTTCTTCACACTTAGAAGATATCGTTAGTGTTGATCAAGCGGATAATTCACACATCTACACACACACACACACACACACACATATATATGTCTACCACTTCGAATGAATATGATAGATTTGATATAAGTTTCCCAAGCTACTTTGTAATATTTCTACTTGTCCTCATAGACATAAAGATGCAAAGATCTTTTACTACCACTGTTTAGTATAAATCAGCATTAAGACAAACAGTTATCATGCTATTGTTTGAACTTGTCTTCAATTTGTTTCCATACAGTGATAGAGTTTAGATCATTTTCCTTGTTTCATATCCGTTTTACAATTTTTAGTCATAGGAAGGTAAACAGTATCATCTTATTTACCAATTTACTGAATATAGACAATACTTTACCAAAGCAACTGTATTATAACAAACAGTGCTCTATAACATTCGTCAGCCACAGATATATGAATTATTATTTAAATATTAATCTGACCTGTAAGATCAGCAGCTGAGTTACACACACTTTCCATATACGGTAGCTTTAGTTACTCCTGCACAGGGAATCAACCCATTCAGAATACCACGATCTCTCTAGGAAGCCAATACGATGTAAGTCTTTAACATGATAATTAGCAAGGCATCTTCAATAATACTGCACTAAGGTCCTCGATAATTCCTTTTGTGTTGGCAGTTGAGAAATGTTAATCCAAACTGCTTTTATTTAAGTTGCTTCCGATTCCTGGTGACCAATATTAATGATGTAGTGAGTATTGTTCATAGTGGCATACTCATTAAAACTCTTGACTCCTTCCATATCTGTCCACGTCATTCCCACAATGTGACAAACACTTCAACATATATCGCAAAGGCTTATTCTGTTTGATTTCCCATACCTTTATTTAGCTGTAACTATTCCCTATTAACCTTATGTCTTGTCTTGCTAGGCCAACCTTTCACCTGGCAATGGCTCCTTAACAAGTCTTGACTCCTAACTGTCTTCCTTTAAATTTCCGCCACCTTATAATGAACCTGTTTGTGCCAGCGTGGAAGTCTATTCGTCTTTTTCTGCACTTGAGGTTTTTTTTTTTCCCGCGCTAAGATGAATAAAAATCAAGCTCCTTCCTTAATATTGCTAACAATGATAAGGTCTACCTTGCCATTCTAGTTAAAGTCATTTTACCCAATGTATGACCTGAACATACTCTTCAAATCATTCTTCAACTAATAGCCTTTGTTTATTGCCATAATTGGGATATTTATGATATAGATTTGGAAGATAAATAATATTATTTTATCTGTTAAACCCCAAACCTAAAACCACTTTTTTCCTAAAATCTCTCTTCACTGAAAACTACACAAATTTCTCCTAATTAATCAACTGACCTTTGAATCCTGGCGCGAATCCTAAGATGAATCTGCCTGCATAGTGGAGTTGGGTTTCTGTCCAATCCACAGTTTCGAGGGTTTCCGTCCTCGAGGTCTCTTGAAAGCTAAGCTCTCAAAATTTGTTCTTGATAATAAATTCTCTAGGATGCCTTCAATTTGTTTCTGTTGAAGATTGTGGCAGCTTCAGGCGAATACGTTCCAGCCTAGATCGCATGAAGATAATAATTAAATGTAGCCGGTGCCTATTTAATTATTATATGTATCTCAATCAAGAGTCACTTTATTTAATATGTTGTATTTGCTCAAGTTAATGAAGAGGTGCGAATTAACTTTGAGGCTGACCTCATTCCTTCTTGAGATGTGTTTTCTAAAGTGGCTCGATTCCTTATGAGGACGACCTTCTCTCTATTGGTTGCGTCCAATTTGAAAAAGGCATTTTTTGATATTGAAGGCCGACCTCTCTTCATGGTATTATTGTATCTCTAAAGACAGCCGACCTTGCTTATTGAAGAGTTGCGTCTCTTCCATAATCTTGTATATATTCTCCTTCACTTGTTCATTGTTTATGATCCAATTCATTCGATCTTAAGTCAGTCACATACAGTTCAAGTGTTTTCATTAGCGAGTTCATTCTATAGCATTTTGAGTTTCACATAGAAGGCTGTGACAGTCATTAGAGAGAGAGATATTCATTCAGTCCATATTCGCATCAGTCTGTGATGCTGTGAGCAGGCCTTTTGAGTGGCCAATTGTATTTGTATCTTTTGTCGCGTCTCTTCCATAATCTTGTATATATTCTCCTTCACTTGTTCATTGTTTATGATCCAATTCATTCGATCTTAAGTCAGTCACATACAGTTCAAGTGTTTTCATTAGCGAGTTCATTCTATAGCATTCTGAGTTTCACATAGAAGGCTGTGACAGTCATTAGAGAGAGAGATATTCATTCAGTCCATATTCGCATCAGTCTGTGATGTTGTGAGCAGGCCTTTTGAGTGGCCAATTGTATTTGTATCTTTCATATTGAGATTCAATAATATAAGAGATATTATTGGCTGGGTTTTTCTCCCTCAAGAGGAGGGTTTTCCCAGGGTATCTGCTGTGTACTGTGTTATTTTTGAATTAAATTCTGTACATGTTAATTTGATCACTTAATTTTAACATGGTATCAGAGCGGGTTGATGCAAGATCTAATCAGATAAGCAGATTTAAAGTGATAAGCCGATCAAAATTGTCTTTAAAATGGTGAGTGCCAGATGCTAAGCGAATTTAATCTGGATTTCATTCATGATTATCGAGTGCCTTTAAAAGTCGGAGCAGAATCACCTAGCTGTGGGCGGGCAATTTTTTGTGTCATTCTCAGTCGGCAGTCAATAGGAGGCGATGTTATTCACATTGCAGTATGAAGTTGTAAGGAGACTTCATTCAAACTGAAGAAAATTCAAGTGCCGAATCATCGACATCATCTGGAGGTAGCAGCGACACTTCTCGGACCTGGGGATCATCCTAGCTACAATACCTGATGGTGACCGTTAGTTCGTGATATGCAATGCGGCTCCGATGCTAGATCATGTGAATCTGTATGGGCGCCGTATGTGTCTGTGACTTCATGTGTGTATTCTGACCTCACTCCAATGAATCTGTATGTTTGTATCAGATCGCTGTAGGTGAAGTCCCTAAAGTTGACGACTCTGAATGGATCCTTCATTTCTCGAAACACTCACGGGAATTCGCGGACTCAGAGGAGGAGTGTTCAATTTGCATTCTCATGGGTAGCCTCATCATCAGAAGGCAGAAGTTCAAATAATAAGAGCTCTTTCCCTTTGTCAGCGATAACATCATAGTCGGATCTTGATTTCTAGAAGACTCGAAGGATACCTCTCACGGGCAGAGAGAAATCGTTGCATAATACGGTTGCCTCTACCATTCTCAGAAGCCACTCGAACTATTTGAAAATGACGTCATCGAGAGAGTAATACTTGGAAAGTCGTGTGTATTCTGGTAGGCATTACGTTTATTCTCATCCGAATCAATTCATGAGGATGCTTGCCAGCCGGTTATATGTGACCTTAATAAAAGTCAAGTTTGGTGCCGCTATTTTGTAGATCATCGTCCTTAAAGAATATTCGTGCCTGTAAGGGTTCGATAAGCCTTGGCACATGGATGAATTACTGTAGAAGTCTTGGCATAGTGACAAGAGGAAATTCGTTTTGGCATATAGCTGTTGATCGGGGTATGTGATCAGGAATTGGGAATCACCTGAAGAAGCATACGAAAAGATGCATTCGAATTGCTGCCTTGCGAGTTAAAGCCAACCGTGAAGATCAAATCTAAATGTATCTGGAGATCTGAAACTTTAAATGCGAAAGATCAGGAAACAGAAACTGGTGGATTGCAAGGATCATATAGAGATAAGTATTCTTTTGTATATCCTTTTCTTTGATCTGACACCATAACTTAGTGAAAGTCAGTTTGCTGAGTTATATCATTTATTTTGGATCTTGTGTGATTAAGTATAGAGAGATTGTAATTTCTCTAGCATAAAGATCTTTTGAAGAATTTAGAGGCAGATCAGAATGGAGTATTTGTCATGTCTCAGTTTTTGTATGATGCTGGTGTAAGTTCTCTTAAGAAACATCACTCAGCTGAGGTCTCATTGCTGTTTTAGCTTCTCCTTTCGGACATTGGGTGTGACCTTGGGACAGATATGACCCAAAAAGCATTCTGATTTCAACAAGATCAGTATCTTATTATTGTTTATTCTTGTTTTGAAATCTAGGGCAAAATTTCAGTCTGCAGAGTCGTGCAGATCTGATGTTGTTTATTTGATTGTGTATGCATAGTAAGATCACATTTTCTCTTGAATAGTGTTTAGCAAGTGGGATAAGACCCTTTGGAGACACCATTCTTTGTGAGTTGCTTCATGCTAGATTTCTGAGTGTGACTCAGAAATAAAAGGAGAACTACAATGATGATTGTGATTGGTTGACCACATCGTTATCACTCTCTATATGCATGGACTGTGGTAGAGCCTTGATTTCTTGAGAGGTCTGGTTCTACATTCTGGCTGCATAATGTAGCTAAGAATTTTGTGTTGAGCAAATTGTCTCTTGTTGTGCTGAGAGTAGCACTTCCAAAGAGCAGTAAAGACAAAAGGAAGTTATATCATAATCAGTAAAGATAAGTTTTTTTGATATATTTCTTTTATAGGTTGATTTACTTATTCATATTGTTCATAAATTCTCATGTATTCATGCTATAACCTAAGATAGTAAACTTTGTATGATTCCAGCCTTGATATTTCTTTGGATAATTATAAACTATTAGTAATCTCTCTCTAAAATGCTTGCAGTTCACTGTTCTAGGAGCAAGAAGGTGATGAGAGATTGCTTAGTGATGAAAAAGCTTGAGGCATCTAATGCCGACCAAAGAAATGATCAAGAATGAAGTCACATCTTGCAGCCATGGGACTGAGTTGGTGGCTAGAGGGAGTTCACTTCCAGAAGTCTTCCTTGCAATCTTTGAAGCAAGGGTCAAGAGGGAGTTTTGTAACTCACTGAGAAGAAGTGAAGATTACTGTATTGCAAAGCTAGGTGCTAAATCGTTAGAAGATCCCTTCAGCTGCTGAGATCAGAATTGCTCAAGAAAGTCATCTGGATTTGTCATTGGTAGCTCCGCAAACCTATTCAAAATAGTGAGATTTGGGATGAGGTCGAGGAGGACTATCCTGAACTCTCTACAGTATCAGAGGTGTGCACTGGAAAACATTTATCTAAGTCAAAGTGTTGCAGGCAATCTTGGACGAAGAGGTCAGAAGGCTGATGCAAGTGCTTGAAGATTCAGAGGGAGCTTGCTGAGCCTGAAGAAGATGGTAATCTTGTTGCAGCAAAGCATATCTTGAGATACTTGCGTGGCACAGTTGGATATGGATTGAGATATTCTTCAGTTTGGGATCTGCTATGATATCCTGGTGCAGCAGGAAGCAGTCATCTGTGGCATTGAGTACAGCCGAGGCAGAGTATATTGCAACTTGTATGGCAGCTCGGGAAGCAGTGTGGCTTCGTAAGCTCCTTGCAGGATTATTTGGGCAATCAATGGAGCCTACTATTATTCATTGTGATAATCAGAGTTGCATGAAGCTATTTGTCAATTTTGTTTTCCATAACAGAACCAAGCATGTTGAGATCAAGTACCACTATATTAGAGATATGGTACTGTGGAAGGCTATACAGTTAAGGTATATCAACACTGATGAGCAAACGGCAGACATTCTCACCAAGCCTCTCTCCATAATCAAGTTTGTGTACTTTTGAGATAAGCTTGGAATGGTGGAGAATCCAGCCTTAACTGAGAAAGAGTCTCAGCATTAGTGAGCCTTGGTTAATGAGTTCTTCTCTATGAGAGAAGTTCGAGGTGAAATCCCTTGATAATGCATTTTCTTCTGAGACGAGGGAATTTGAGGTGCAAGCCCTTGTTAATGCATTTCTCTTTGAGAGAGATTTGAGGTGAAAGCCCTTGTTTCCACCCTCTGAGAGAGTCATGTGGATGTCATGTGTGTGACTCCATGACAACATCTAGTACTTGTGTTTCACCCTCTGGGAGAGCCATGGTGAAAGTCATGTTGAGGTGACAACATCACGCAAGTGATGAACAGTTGTACTTACCATAGTATGGTTGTAGCCATTATGGTTGATATTGTGTTGAGGCGATATCTGATATCATGATGAGGTGATATTCTTTTTGTCCACTCATTGTTGTAGCCATAGTGGTAGACATCACATTGAGGTGATATGTCTTGTGTAGCTGGAAGTATCCTCCCTAGCTGAGAGGGAGTGTTGAAGATTGTGGCAGCTTCAGGCGAATACGTTCCAGCCTAGATCGCATGAAGATAATAATTAAATGTAGCCGGTGCCTATTTAATTATTATATGTATCTCAATCAAGAGTCACTTTATTTAATATGTTGTATTTGCTCAAGTTAATGAAAAGGTGTGAATTAACTTTGAGGTTGACCTCATTCCTTCTTGAGATGTGTTTTCTAAAGTGGCTTGATTCCTTATGAGGACGACCTTCTCTCTATTGGTTGCGTCCAATTTGAAAAAGGCATTTTTTGATATTGAAGGCCAACCTCTCTTCATGGTATTATTGTATCTCTAAAGACAGCCAACCTTGCTTATTGAAGAGTCGCGTCTCTTCCATAATCTTGTATATATTCTCCTTCACTTGTTCATTGTTTATGAATTCATTCGATCTTAAGTCAGTCACATACAATTCAAGTGTTTTCATTAGCGAGTTCATTCTATAACATTTTGAGTTTCACATAGAAGGCTGTGATAGTCATTAGAGAGAGAGATATTCATTTAGTCCATATTCGCATCAGTTTGTGATGCTGTGAGCAGGGCTTTTGAGTGGCCAATTGTATTTGTATCTTTCATATTGAGATTCAATAATATAAGAGATATTATTGGCTGGGTTTTTCTCCCTCACATGGCCTCCCAATCATCACCTGAATCCCAATCAATTCATCATCGAACGATCATCATTCAATCAACATCAACTGAATCGAAACCGACCCACATCGGGAATTGTGGACATTACAGTCCCCGTTTCCTAGAGATTGCTTGTCCCAAGCAATTGATACCTGAATGCCCAACACCAATTCCAAGATCCCATATCAACCTCAGAAATTTGTGAACTCTACTATCTGAAATACTATGCTATAAGAGATTTCCAAATAACATCACCTTAGCTCTCTTGGATAGTAGTGCAATAATCTTTAACATGTAATCAACAAACTCACCATCCCATACTGTAGTCTTCGGAGAAGGCTATTACACAGGTAATTGGTAAATTAATTGATATATTAACAATGAGCAAGATGCTCAATAAATAGTTTACAAGATTTACAAAAACTGGAAAGTTTCTAAAAAGAAACTCCAGATAAGATCGGAGACGATCTTATCTCTATCTTACAATATTTTACAATATTGAGTATTAATAAATAAATAAGCATTATTTTAATACCCTCCCTTAATGCTCAATCTATCAACTACACCAAGATGCCCCCTGAATTTTACAAACTTATCTGTACTGAGCGACTTGGTGAGAATGTCTGGCTGCCCCTCGATCTCCTCATTTTAACATACAAAGAATCAATCGATCCGGCTCTTTCAACCAAATTAATGAAATGATAAAGAGTTTCCATTACGCTTGGTTCGGGCTTCATGGAAGACCGGATTCTGGTATTTGAGGAATCCCCATTATCACAGTAATAAGGAGTCGGACTCGCTTGAGATATTTGCATATCTCGCAAGCATCCGGGCGGCCAAACTGCCTCTACATACGCTTTTATCAGCTCCCAATACTGGCTCACAAGGAGAGAGCACGTCAGCCGCTTCTTACTAGTCCATGTGGATCGCACTGGATCCCAAACTGAACATATACCTTATGTTGATTTTCTGTCAATCAACTCACCAATCAATCAGGAACTCCATTGAGTTTAGATCGCGGATCTGGTGTACAAGAGTCCAAAAAATCAGATGCCTTCATATATAATCAAAGTAAAGATACGCCATTGCTACCTAAATGACTTCGCCTTTGGGGTCAGCTATGAAGCGTGATATGTAGCTCACTGCAAAACTCAAATCAGGTCTAGTAGCAGCAAGATAGATGAGGCTGCCTACTAGTTGCCTGAACAATGTTTCATCTACCACAGGTGAATCGGACTTAGCTAACAATTTAAGCCCTTTTTCCATGGGTGTAGAGGCAGGTTTGCAATCCTGCATTCGGAACTTATCCAGAAGACTTCGAGCATACTTGGACTGGGAGATGAAAATGCTACTCTCTGTCTGCCAAACCTCAACACCTAAACAATAATGCAGGAGGCCCAAGTCTGTCATGTCAAAAGTTTTGCACAAGTCCTGTTTGATCTCAGTGATCAAATGTGCTGAGCTACCAGTAATGATCAAGTCATCCACGTAGACAACAACAAGCAGAATCTCATTACCAGTATTCTTGACATACAGGTTCGAGTCAGATGGACTCCTCTGAAAGCCATGATCTGTGAGGTACGTGTCAATTTTTATGTACCAAGCCCGAGGAGCCTGTTTCAGGCCATAGAGTGCCTTGACCAATCTGCACACCTTCTGTTCTTGACTAGCAACTTTGAAACCTGGAGGCTGCGTCATGTATACTTCCTCCTTCAACTCACCATTGAGGAAAGCACTCTTCACATCCATCTGATGGACCTTCCAACCAAATTGAGCTGCTAAGGCAAGGACAAGCCGTATGGTACTCATTTTGGCTGTAGGAGCAAAGGTCTCCTCATAGCCACGCCTCTTCTTTCCTGCGGAGAACTCCCCTGCAAACTGGGACAGCCTTGTAATTTGGCTCGGGCGGGTTCACGCCTTTGTATTTCCACCTTGTACACCCATTTGCAAATAATGGGCTTCTTCCCCTCGAGGAAGACTGAAGGGCCTAAGTGTGATTCTTTTCCTCAAGACTGCATTCGATTCCATCAGCTTTTCCTACCTGTGTATCCCTTTTGCCTCTGAATATGTCCGAGGCTCATAAACACTGTGAATGTTGGCCATGAGAGCAAAATTCACTGTAGACTACTGTTTGCTCTTGTTTCTGGATGATCTACCCTCAATGAGCTCATCAGCACGAAGATCAATGATAGTCTTAGCCCACCATTTCGGTCGGAGAGTAGATGTGCCAACATCAGATGCAACAGGAGGAGCTGGATCTGGTTGTGGATCTGGAACAGGTTCAGCAGGGAGATGTTCATGATCATCTGGAGGAAACTTAGGTTGAGCATCATCAAAGACTAGGTCTTCGTCATCCCTCCCATCAGGTGGACCTAATGGAAGTCGGACACTCATATCAGGACCCTGTAGAGGTTGATCCTCTGAATGCTGAACAGGTGAGGAAGAGTAAAATGGACCTCGTTCCTCATCAAAGACAACATCTCGACTGAAGATAAGACGATCAGTGTCTATATCAATCAGCCTATATGCCTTGTGATTGTCACTGTACCCGGTGAACATGAGTTTCTGGCTTCTGGAGTCCAGCTTAGTGCGCTTGGCCTCTGGAATCCAAACATACACAAGGGAGCCAAAAACTTTCAAATGACTGATCCTAGGTTTGCGACCAGACCAAACTTCCTCAGGAGTCTTCCCCTTAACAGCATGAGTGGGTGACCTATTAAGGAGATAGACGGATGTATTGACGACTTCTGCCCAAAACTTAGTAGGAACACTTCAGGTTAGTAACATGGAGCTTGTTTCATTCAAATAAATCGCATCGAATAAGGCCAGCTTCTACAACACCGTTTTGCTGAGGAGTGTAGGGTGTGGTTAACTGACGCTTTATCCCATGAGTATCACAGAAGTTGGAGAATGCACTAGAACAGAATTCCCCCCCATTATCTGACCTAAGAGTTATAATACAAGAACTGGACTCTTTTTCAACTAAGGCCTTAAACTTCTGAAATACATTAAAAACTTTTGATTTCTGTTTAAGAAAGTACACCCACATTTTCCTACTATAGTCATCAACAAAAAGTAGAAAGTATTTGCAACCAGTTACAGAAGAAATAGACATAGGGCCACAAATATCAGCATGAACTAATTGAAGTACCTTAGAAGCTCGCCAAGAGTCGCCATCCTTGAATCTGCAGGGCGATGTCGCCTCCTAGCCCCATACAAGCACCACAAACGCCCCTCGGATGCCGAGTCCGGAATGTCGTAAGCCATCTACAAGTCCTCCCGAAAGTAAGCCGAGAGATAGTGCACGCCTGCCCATTTTACCGTGCTAAAGACTCCGGGTGATGTACCGGGAATAACCGGGCTGCTAAGGCTAACTCGAGAATCACCAAAGCAGTCCACAAAGCCTCAGAAGGCCATGATCCTTCATCCTAAACGGGCCACCTACAGCGGTAGAAGTTTCTCGACCAACAATCAACATCTATGCAGCCGGTCACTCACATCCATCCGGGGAGAATGCCGCATGATCCGAATGGACCGAGAGAAGATTGAGCCCTATAATGTACATAATACACGCTTGAGGAATAAGGAGAGATCCCTCCCGCCGCATTCAAACCCGGCCAGTACCGTGGTCGACAACTGCGGTATTCTCACCTCCAAAGATCAATGAGTCAGTAAAGGGAAAAAGTTCATGGAACCAATCACGCCATGTGAGAAATGACGTGAAGCACCGTAATCTGGTGTACCAAGTAGAGGATTTGACATGGTCTGTGGGCCTTTTTGCCATGAGTGCATAAAAGGCAGATTCCTTCTGCTCTGAGTGCTCGGCGACATTCACTTTCTGAAACCCTCCCTGCTTCTTTTGCTCAGAAGCCAAACGAGCACGGCAATCTTTCTTGATGTGCCCAAATTTATGACAGTAGTTACACTGAACATTTTTCTTCTTCGGGCTGGTGGAGCGCTGACTTGAGCCTTTCTGCTGTGAAGGCTGACCTTTCCCATGATGCTTCGACTGAGTTTTTGCTGCAAAGGCCTGCTCCGTGGAGGATGATGATTCACTACTACCGAACTGTTGTCTCCAGCGATCCTGCTGCAACAGGATAGTGCACAAATTCGGAAACTTGAGATCAACATTAGCAGATGTAATGTTGAGGGTCTCTATGAAATGTTCATAGGACTTCGGTAAACTCTTCAAGGTGATCACAACCATGTCTTCCTCCTCCATTTTCCGACCAATCGCCTCCAACTGATCTCTGATCTCCTGGATTTTATTCAAGTGCGCTTGCAGAGTTGTCTTCTCATCCATCATGATAGAAAACAGCATATTCTTCAAGAAAAAAGCACGGCTTTTGTCGGAAGTTTCATGCAAATCCTTCAAGTGATCCCAGATCTTCTTAGCTGATTTTCTCAGTGGGATCTGAGGGAGCTGATCATGAGTAACCGAAAGCTTAATAAGCATGACGGCTTCACGATTCTGCTCATCAAACTTATCCTGATCCTTACGCGCCGCTTCAGGACGAGTAGCGTTGCCGAGGATCATCTGATCAAGGCAGCGGTATTCAAAAATTGTTAACATCCGCTGCTTCCAGGTGTTGTAATTTTTGCCATTAAATCTCTGGCTGCCCTACAGCATTAAATTGCTTAAACTGGCCATCTTCACGCCTTCGGCGACACCTAAAAACTAGGGGCCGGTAGAAGAGCCTGGCGTACTTAAAATCGAGGCACAAATCTTAAATGGTGTTCTGTGCGGATGTGATTCGTGCATGTAATCGCAGAAAAGTATAAAGGTACAAAATGGGTAATAAAATTCCCGAGGTATCAAAAACGATGCACCCAGAAAATTCGGAGACCAACCCAGTTGAGCTCTCGAAAAACCCACCAGGAATCTATGATTGAAAAAATTTTCTGACTTCTGATGAAGAAGATATGAGCAAAACCCTAGTCGGTTGTTCAGGCCGCCATTGAAGACCAAAAACCAGAAGAAAATCGCGACCCCAGAAGACCAAAAACGCGACAGATTGGTTCACGAAAATACATGAAGATTGCGGCCTGAGGCGAGTGAAGAAACACTGTAAATCGTGTTCAAAAATATTAATCGGAATCGCATGGTTGCAAAAACCGGCCCTAAATAGTGAAGAAACGCCACCCAAAAACTTCTACCACGCCGCCGGTTCAAACACACGGATAAAAACGTATGACTCACAAGACACGCTGACAAAACGCGACTATAAATCCTTTGCCTTAAAAACGGGCGCCTAAGAGGACAACCAAAGCCTCAGAATAAAAAATCGCGCCCAGGAAATGACACGAAAATGCCCAGATTACTTCGCCTTGAGAAAATCGCGATTTTCGTTACACAGATGAGAGACGCAAATTTCAACATGTCTTCACAGAAAATCACGGCCAGGAAACTCGTCCAACTAGAAGGCCGTTGCAAGCACGCGAAATTCTTTCCTTCAAAGAAACATGATATGTAGCCACGAAAATACAAAATCGCGTCCTGGAAAAATCCACCAAAAATCTTCACACAGATCTCCGAAACTCGGCACCCAACAATTTCGAAAATTTCCACTGAAAAAAAATTCCAGAATTAAAAAATTATTTCGAAAAATTTAAACAAGATAATTTCAAATAGAAATTATTAATTTTCAAAAACGTTTTCCCCGAAATTCGATAACACCATATTACATGCAATTGCAAATTAATTGATGTATTAACAATGAGCAAGACGCTTAATAAATAGTTTACAAGATTTACAAAAACTGGAAAGTTTCTAAAAAGAAACTCCAGATAAGATCGGAGACGATCTTATCTCTATCTTACAATATTTTACAATATTGAGCATTAATAAATAAATAAGCATTATTTTAATAAAGGCCGCTGCACTACTCTGATACTGCAAGTCTATCTCCCTGTTGTACCCTGTGAAGCAGACTAATAATCATGCAAATCCCTAGATCCCGAACCTCAAAAGCAATGTCACTCAAACTCCACGTATTGAAATGATCATTTTGTGCACACAATCCCAAGTGACCAGCTGGAAATTGACTCACCTTGAGTCTTTCCAATGTGATGAGAAATTATGACCTCGATAGGCAAGGAATAATAATCCTCTCTTGAAATATCATGCCATGGGTGAGCCTCAAATTCCCCAATGTAACCCGATACCTACTTGATATCTCTGAATTATCAATAAGATACCAACTGTCACATGGGTCATACACCCGGTAATTCCTGTCATCCCTGGAAGAAAATTCGGAAGGCATAGAGTATTGAGCTGCCCCTGCAACCTCATCGCACCCAAGCAAAATCTCCATTCTTGTTGTAGTCTCTGCCTTCGATGCACCATCCGACAAGGCTCTCAACACAATCCTTTTCCCCTCCGACATAAACTCCAACTCCATTGTTTGAAAATCTTGATTGTATCTGCCAAGTGAATGCAACCACTAAATCCCTAGGACAACATTGGTCTCACCGATCCCGATCACGTAGAAGTCACTAGTGACTGTATAGTCACTCAACTAAATGCTCAACTACGGTACCATTTGAGTGCAATTCGTTTTGAAACCATCAGCCATCATGACATTGAATCTTGAAAAGTCCTCCACTTGCAAACCTCTCTTTGCTAGGAGACCCTCATCAATAAAATTATGAGTTGCCCCGCTATCCACCAAACAAATAACCTGTTGTCCACACATTACTCCTCTCACTCTAAAAGGGTGGTAGGCAGGAACTCCGGATAATGAGGCAATAGCTCCATATGCCACACCTCTTGTAATAGCCTCATTGTGCTCTTGTGGCCGCTCATGATCACTTTCCGAACTTGTGTCTACAACCTCCTCATCATTATTTGAGATGACCTCTATGTAGTGTGCTTTGTTGAACAGGACAACTGAGGGGGAGGGGGCGGTGAATCAGTTGTCACAGATTTAACCTTTAATTCATTCACCAGAACTAATTCTCAACTCTGCTTAAATGATTAACCATTAAATACTAATGCAAAAACTTAAATCCATCACACAAACACAATAACACCGGATTTATGTGGAAAACCCAATAAGGGAAAAACCACAGTGAGGATTAACTCACTATAGAGAATATCAAAACCGATTACAAGAGGCTCACTACCTGAGAAACAAGGCTTACTGCCAAAACAAGGACTCACTGTCCAAATTAGGACTCTGTCCATAGGGCTAACAACCCGGAGGGGTCACTGCCATAGAGATACAAAGAAGATAGAAGAGATGTGTTACACAGAGAAAACAATCTCGGTGCAACGGAGAAATCCACCAAAATTTGCTCAACCACTTGCAGATGTGCATGAATGATAGAGTTCACCTTCAACTCATTGCATCCGGAAACTCAACATTTAGGCTTTGCACTGATTTGCCAAACTTGTATCACACACACTCACTGATTCACATCAATCTCACATCTATCTGCTCTATTTCTTTGCACATATCTCTCTTGCACTTTATCTATATCATTACTAACTCATCCTGTATTTATACCACCTTCAACTTTGAAACATATCCAAAGTCGACCATCCAAATTCAAATTCAAGTTAGGTCGGTGCCAAAACATCCTAGGGTGGAATTAGAATGAGGGCGACCTAAACACATGCTTCATAAGGACCCAAATAGATCCAACACGCTTCATCAACTCCAAAGGTAGTGTTCAACACAAGGTCAGCCAAACCAGTGTAAAACACATAGAAACATTAAGCACGAATCTTCCAGATACCGAAATTATCTTCAATACTCAAAACAACTCAACTCTAGGACCGCAAGTCATAAGACTTTACCAAAGAGAAATCCGGACCAACAACATTTCTCCTGGACCTCAACCAGAAACATAGAAAACCACAGTTCACAACTGGTGAACATAATGTTACATACTATCTATTCTACAGTTTAAGATCGGTTACTAACTACCAGATTCAGTTGAAGTGTAACTAACTAGTTTTCCTTACGAGAGTTTTCTTTGCAATTACAATCAGGAAAGATAAACAATCTGAACATTAACAATTCTAACATTCCTTAACTAACTTCTAGTTTTTCAATTTCAGCTGAAAAAGAACAACGAATAGTTTATATAACTGAAAATCACGGTTGGTTATAAACTAACTTTTCCATTGATTACGAAATGAATAGAGCATCTAATACAGCAATGAAATAAACATTACAAAGTAAATATATATATATATATATATATATATATTGGAAATAAAGAGAGAGAGTTGAGAGAAAGTACAGTCTGTAAGCTTCTTGTTGGAATGCTTGCAAAAATCTCTGTCTTCAAGGGAAAAAGAAATATCATCAAGGGCTTTTTTTCCCAACCAAAGACCTATTGGTCTCCCGTGTTTCTTCAACTCAAGAAACCCAACCCTTCACGAGGGCAGTATAAATGTTTTCACAATTACCATCATGCCATCTGAGTTTGGTGTCAAGAACCTATACTACCTTGGTCGATCTCTCACTATAGGTTCTCCTAACTAGAAAGACCATTCTGACCAGGGGTATATCTGATTCTTGATGGCTAACAAATGCTTAATCTAAGCATCATAACCTTTGCCAAGGATTTTTATCAATAATGAGCATGTTTCTCGTGCTGTCAGCACTCTCACCCTTACTCGGCATTTAAATTCTTATTCCGAAGAGTTTATAATATCAGAGACTCAACTTTTAATTCTTTCTTTTACAATTAGGAGTAGAAACTTATTTCAAACTTACAGAGGAGAGAATGAGGTCATAAGATTCAGTTCAAGATTTCATTCCTCTACAATCAAATGTATTGTGTTCTTTTCTTACTTACTAGAGGAAAAGAAAACTTTGTCTAAATCACTGTTAAAGAATATCCTCAGTTCGAATTTATTTCATCTATTGGCCATGAATAAATTTTAAGATCTGACCCAAATTCAAACCCCAAGAGAACAAGAAGATTTTGCCTCAAGTAACAAGAGAGGTAGACGCGAATAATTCTTGGGAACTAGATAAGAAGTCACAATAGGGTTGAAAAGAAAAGAGAGAGAAATTCAGCTAGACGGAGCAAGAGAGGTTACAGAGTAATTGATGTTTAATTCATTTAATTGGACGTGTTTCCAAGTTCGCATCCTCAATACACTTCGATTCATTTAAGGAAAAGAGAGAGAGACAATCAATATATACGATTTAGCAATTCCAAGACATTTTTAAACATGCTTGAAAGAATGTAGACTGAAGCTCGACAATACTCTTGACGTCTTTCCACCAACGATCCCGCTATTAGCTACAGGGTAATGTGTTACTTCGCTTTCTAGAAGAATGCAGTGGTAGTGAACTACCCGTGAATACTGAATGCTTTTGTTGTCCTAGGAAACAGAGTGTGGAGACAAGCAGAATGACGCTTGGCTATGGTAGCTAAAGGAGAATGCTAGAACAAAGGATGCGAATGCCAATGCCAATGAGGAAGAGAATGTAAAACTATTGATAGTCGATGCCAAAAACAGAGAGAAATGAGAGAAGCCCGCGAGAAAATGAAGAATGTCGATCGAATGAAAGAGAGAGATGAGGAAATCGAGAATAAAGAAATACCCCCCCAAAGATAACTCATGGCGAAGCAAGAATCCACGATAAGTGTCTGTTTTCCTCCCCTCTTGGGCGTTACATCCAGAAGGCATGATGGCAAGGGTGGCGGGGAGTTGTCGCCTCCCATCCACACCGATGACAAGAACTGTTATTTTATCAACTTTAATACTTAATCATCGGGCTTAGAGGTTGATACTTTTATTATTAACTTTAATATTTTTTTATTCATTTTTCTATCTCTTAAGGTACGCTCTAGGGGTTTACTACATGACTCCTAAAGGAGAACGATGATGCACAATTAAGTTGACTTGTTTTTATAATTATTTAATTAAGTGAGATATAACCAAGGTTACGACTTCAATGTAGCCACCTTACACCAACTCATGGCTTGATGATAATTTGATCCTTTATAGACTACGACCTCTCCTAGATGATATTTCCCTTTCCCTCGAGGTGTTGGCAATCCTGCAACCACTTGACAAAGAAATAGGGTTAGATAGTTCTCGATATCATTTTTTTTTTTAAATAAGAACTCGTCAACACATTCACTATATACATATATAAGAAAATCATTCATAATTGCAGTTATAACGAATAAATGAAAAATTCTTTTCCCAATTTCACATTCTCATGAAAGGTAGTTATTCACAACTAACATAATGACCATAATTTCATTGCCATAATCTTGTTCAAGACAAAAGGAATGTAACACATAACTTGCATTGTACAATGAATCAACAGCCAAAAATATGGATATAGCATCTTCTAACAACCATGATCAACATATCTGAACCGCACAAACATAGGAGCAAATCCCGGAGCAAAACCTAGAGCAACCACTGAACACCTGCAGTCTTACTTTAATACAATTTTCTCAATATCCTTGACATATACAGCCAACAACAATTAGTTGATAACCAATTGACCAGTTGACATCAATGACAACACCTTCATGCTTTCCATTCTTGCAACATGCTTTGCCTTTTCCAAGGCACCTATGACTGGGCTCCCACAGTTTCTTGCATGTGAAGAATAACTTCTTCCTACGCAATTCATTCCTTGTTTCAGATTCCAACTTAGGTTGCGTAGGTTTAGGCTGAATGGGTGTTCTCTCATCAGGCTTTTGTTCTGATTTGTTATCCCTGAAATTCTTCCTTTGGGGCTGACTTGTGGGTGGAGATGTATCGAGATCAAGTGCCAATTGGATAGCATCATGAAGAGTCCTAGGCCTTAGCGCCTTAACTAAACCTTTTGTCCTATCACTCAATCCTTCAATAAACAACATTACCACCCTTTTTTCAGTCATATCAGGGACCATAACAATCTTTTGAAACTCATTAATGTATGAATCCACATGCCCACTCTATTTCAATTGTGCTAGATTTCTACAATACACCTCCACATCCTTCCGATCAAACCGAGCAATCAATTTGCTACTAAACTCCTTATAAAAGTGAATCAATCCATGGTTTTGTGTGACCAAACCATGGTGCCACTAATCATATGCAATGCCCTCAAGGTGCATGGTTGCAAATTTAATTGCTTCATCCTCTTGCATCGATCTAAGTGTCAAGAAGGTGTCTTGAAGAGCATAAAAATATACTGATAGGGGGGTGGGGTGTGAATCAGTATATTAACAAATTTTTACCCTCTCAACTTTTATCAATTTCAAACTCTAACACAATATCAACTATGCAATAATATAACAATATGAACAAGTTGACACCAAGTTTTACGTGGAAACCCTTATGGGAGAAAACCACGGTACAAATAATGTACTTTATGAATTATATAAGTTTTACAATGAATGTAGGCACCGACCTACTTAAATCACCAACTCTTATTTCTGATTTAGTAGGCACCAACCCCCACTTGTCAAGCACCAACTTAGCAGAAATAATAACTTCAAGAACAATGTTCCACCTTCAATGTTGCTTCTTCAACGGATGATGGACAATTCTGCTCAAATATCTCCTTCAAATTTGTACCCAATCTGCACTAATCCTCCTCTTGGATCTGATATAATTAACTCAGAACATTTTGTTTCAAAATCTGCTTGTCTTCTTAAATATGCCCATAGAGTCTTCACAAATCTGCTCATATATTCTTCACAATTCCTTCATGAAATCTGCAATTATACTCCTTAATATCTGTTCTTCTAAATCTCTTGATCTGCTATGAAGAATTCTTCACAAATCTGCCTTCAAGTCTGCTAAGATCTGATCATAAACCTGTCTTAATGCCTTCATCAAGTCAATCATGAAATAGCATATTACTCCCTTTTTGAATCTGCACTTATTACTTCTTTAAAACTGTATAGAGCTTCTTTTTATCTGCCTTTATATATTCCTCAAATCTGAAATATTTTTCTCTCAAATTTTCCTTCTTATTCTCTTCCACACACACACTCACATCCTCTTCACAAATTTTCTTCTCTACGTATGAAACCTTTGGTGTATATGAATTATATCTTTCTTGTCCCACACCACACAACACACTTCTTCTTTGTGATGTAAGTTGTATCTTTAATGCTCACACAAGAGATAAACTTGTGCTCTGAATACTATATAATCATCTTCCTTACACATTTTGCACATTTGATCTGAAACTCATATGTATATGTTGATCAACCTTTGCAACCTTTGGTGAAAGGACACATCATTTAAAAAATCTGACTTTTATTGTTTGCCTTCTTAAAATAATCACACCATTTCAGATCTGCCTTAGTTTATTTTTATCAAGAGAAACTTTAATCACACCCCTTCAGATTTTAATAAATCTGATATATATTATTTTTTTAGAAATAATTGCTCCTTTTCATGGACTAATCACACCATCTCATATTTTATATTTGTTAAATCTGTTGAAAATAAATCACTCTTTCAAAGAGTCGCATCTTCTCTTGATTAACTCGTATTACTTCATAAAGATCTCAGTTTTCATAAAAACAAATCGTATCTTTTTATGATGTGTAAATAAGACAAAATTGTCTTATTTGTTTTTTGTCTTTATTCACCCTGTTTTATCTCATTTTGTCTCTTATGCTTCTCTTTATGAATTCGTACTTCTTCATTATCTTTTATAATCGCACCTTTTTTATTTTTGTCTTTTTTTTTTTATTTCGTCTTTTTCTGGTTTTTGTTTTTTTCTGTGTTTTGTCTTTTGCTGCTTTTCATCTTATATTTTGTCTTATTTAATTTAATTTATTTTTGTTCTTCATTCAACAGCGGTTCATTATGTTGAATTGTGATGACATTAGCTCTTTAAGGAATATCGATGCCGTGTCGTATTTTATTCTTTTTCCAGATTTAAGGAGACTCATTGATGTTATTTGTCACATCCTTTAAAGATGGTATGATTACTTATATTGTCTCTTCTTTTAGACTTAATGAATCTGATGTAGAATAGAAATGTGATGCAAACTGTGACCACGATAACTTTGACTGCAATGATCATTGGTTAGCTTCCTTATCGTATATTTAATATCTTCATAGGTTGTATAGTCAATACTTACCATAGTATCACTTTGTTGCAATATACTTCAATAAAGCATACATCACTAGTACATTACACGTGATCCTTTAAATCTTACCACGATATAGAAGAAGCTAGTCCATATACAAAAACTTGGTATCCAAAGAGTTTGTATAACATCGGTATCTTGTAAGCTTCTTATCATTTCATCCAATGCTGACTATCAATTCTAGATGTTCTTTCTTTCAAATATGTTATCTTCAGTTGTGCTAATCTTCTCATTTTACCTTGACTCATCGATGACAATATCCAACAATCTTCCTTTGACATTAATGATAGCAAGTTTTGTCTTTGTACCTTTGACATCAATGACAATATTTCCAACATGTCTAATTTGTGAATCCAAGCTCTTGTGTTGGTTCGTCCACTACCATCAAATGTGGGTAGGGTGAGTTTGCTTGTGGCTTGTTTGAGTTCCCTGTTTTGTTACCTTGGTCTTCATTGTTGCCCGATTCTTGTACTCTCCCTTCGCTGTCCCATATACTGAGGGAAGGGTAAAACTTCCTTGACATGTTGGGGAAGTGCATTCCACTCATCGTGCATAGTCATGGCACTATCTCCAAATGTGACCTTTTCATCCACATCAACACTCTCTTCTTCTGCTTCATTTCTAGGCAAGAAGGTAGGCTGCAGTGGTCTATCTGTAGTGCGTGTAGGAGTCCTCCCCACACGTGGTGGACCAACTACACTGCCATCATCTCCATGTTCCTGATTGTTCCTCTTGAGGCCCATGTTCATTTGTTGAATGGTTGCTGTAAGTTGTAAAACATTAGTTACCTCTTGCTGTCCTGCTGCAAGACATCTAAGAATTTCCCTTGCTTCTCTATCATCAGGTGCCTCTTTGTCAACATGTGGTGGATTGTTGTCTCTCCTTTCACCCATCCTTCTAGCAGAACCAATCCCACTATGGTGCTGCCTTGCAGCTATTGCAGCTGATAAGGTATCTTGTTGTGGATATGGATGAGTCCATTGAATTTGTTTACGCTGTTCCCTAGCTATATATCTGATATGCCTATCATTTGGTTGCATGAACAAGTCTGAAATTTAATCCAAATGCTGGCAGGATCTAGGCTGTGATACCATTGTAATAACCCTACCCCCTTGGATCAAGATTAATGCGATTATACCAATTCGACAATGTAAACATTTTTTCAAACAGTTTACAACCCTTTGAACCTAGTATATATATGTCTACCACTTCAAATGAATATGACAAATTTGATATAAGTTTCCCAAGCTACTTTGTAATATTTCTACTTGTCTTCATAGACATAAAGATGCAAAGATCTTTCACTACCACTATTTTGTATAAATCAGCATTAAGACAAACAGTTATCATGCTACTGTTTGAACTTGTCTTCAATTTGTTTCCATATAGTGACAGAGTTTAGTCACCAATATCATCTTATTTACCAATTTACTGAATATAGACAATACTTTACCAAAACAATTGTGTTATTCCAAAGAATGCTCACATTCATCAGCCACGGATATATGAATTAATATTTAAATATTAATCTGACTTGTAAGATCAGTAGTTGAGTTACACACACTTTCCATATA
>VDFB02307893.1:0-30619 GCA_007258455.2 Sequoia sempervirens | reverse complement strand
TTTTAATCATAGGAACTATGTAGATACTCCTTTTAGTCTCTAGTGCACTCTAGATTTATTTGTAACTCTCAATTATGCAAGAATTAATCATTTATGTCTAGCTTGAGCGAAGGTGGGTAGATTTGGAGGTCATTTCTACCATTACTGCTTGCTCTCGCAAAGCAAGAATGACTACCATGGTTGTACTTTCAATTTTGAATCTCCACCATCGATCCTTGGGTGAGATGGCCTTTCTAATGAATGAGATCAAGTCAACCAAGTTTGAATTCATGTCATCATCATGCACTAATCCATTGGCCAACATTAGCTTGCTAATTGGATAGCAAATCATCCAGTCCTTGAGCCCCACCTTTCTCATTCCAAACAATACTGGAATCCACATGGCAATAAACCATTGACCCTGTTACTTTCATTAAAGCCTTATTTTAATCTCATGGGGTGAGTAGGGAATGGATGAGATTTAATCTCACCATTATATCCCATTTGTTGATCTCAAAGCTTTAGAACAACAGGCTCCACACTGAAGATTAAGACCTACTGGTAGGGCAATACACACATCAATAGCCCGCTGACCCCATAAATTTTACTAAGCCATTATTTTAATCCCATGGCTCTGTGTAGATCGAGTAGGATTATATCTTGTGATCAACGGTAATAATCTTGGTAGCATGGAAATAACATTAGTCTTGAAAATGTAATGACTAGGCCAATGAGACTTGACCCCTCAAGATTAAAAGACTCAGGGATGAAAGTATTTAACATGAAATATTCTAATCTAACTTCTAGGAATTATTAAAGAATAGACAAGAGAATCCATGACCGGAAAACATAAACAAAAGGGTCTGGAAGAAGACAAATGCTTTGAATGCATGTAGTTACAATTTAAAAAAGATCAACAATCAAGTATGATAGCTCAATGCAAAATAGAACTCTTAAGGCATATAGGATTGCAACATTTTGAAAATAGAGGTTTTCATCCTAAACCCTAAACCCTACTCATGGGCATAGAATCTCAAAAACATGAAAAGGTGATGCCGAATAATAATTTTTTAAAAAATTTAGGTAGAGCCCTACCACTATGTATGTACTATTTGTTTCTATGTACTAGGAAGATGCAGTGACTGGTTACCCATGCATTTTGGTGAGATGGAGCATTTACCATATAGGCACTCTTGCATTCATGTTTTGTGGAGGAAACCCTTTATCCCCAATTGATCAATGTTCTTTAGACTATTAGTAGTTATATTTTCAACCTACATTGGTTGATTAGTGTCATTGGGGTCACTCATATAGATTCATGTCCCATCTGTATTTTTAATTGATAGACGTTTTTCCTTTGTTTCCATTTGATCATTGTTAAAGTAGTGTCATTGAGGGTACTCATGCAAATTGTTGTCTTCTTGATCCTAATTGTCCTATTTCTAGAGGAGGTTCTTCAGTTTCAACACTATAGCAGCCATATTTCAATAGTTGTTTGTAGCTTCTTCTTGCTTCACTAATTTTCTTCATGTTCTTGTTCTTTTTCTCTCTTTTTTAGAGGAGTTTTAGCCCATACAATTTTTCTCCTTTTCTTCGTTTGTGAGATTTTTTTTTTGTACATGGGTACCTCATTAGGCCTTATTGTTGGGACCCATCTTTTGCATATTTTCATTGATTTTTTCCTCCCTAAGTTGCACTTAAGGGGGGGTTTTGGTGTGAATAAGTCTTGTGCCTAGTTAATTCCTTTACTAGGGACTTAGGAGACTTAGTTCACATGTTAATTTTACTTAGGATATAAGAATTCTTCTAGAAGTCTTAGTTGTCTTATATAGACTTCACATCATCCTAGGTAGTTATGAGTTAGTTGTTTCATGTGATAAGGCTAAGAAACTTGTCATGATCTTGTCTAATCTTATCTCTCAACCTTGCCTTTCTAAGCAAGGAATTTCTAGCATATTTTTCATAGCATTGTATTGTAGTAACATTGCATATTGTATCATATTGTAATTATTGTTTGGTGGAATAGCATCTTCCATTTTTTATTCTCTCTATTTCTTGTGGAGGTTATTTGGTGTTGTAGGTGATTCTGGGGTGTTTGAGGATTTCACCATAAACTCCTATAGTTGTAGCTCAAACTATTAGCTAATTTTGAATTCCCAAATTTCAACTATTAGCCAATTGGTGAATATTAGCCACTAAAAAAATCATTGCAATAGAGAGACCATAAAGGGTCATTTGTTTCCTAGAGGAAATATATCTAGTTTCTTCTTACATTCTAACTTCCTTATTGATTTCTCTACCAACTTTTGAATCATTCCCCACATCCGTTTTCTTCTTTTTCTTGGATTTTCCACTTACTTGAGTCCAAGGATTGTCTAAATCTTCTTTATTTAAGGGTGAGGAAGGAGCTATCTTAGTGAATCCCAAAATTGCTAGTGATTCTTTCATTTTCATTTGTAGAGCATCTTGAAGAGTAGGGTCCTATCTAATCAAGGAAACACACAAGTTTAAACCCTTGTCCAAATCCAAGTTTTTTGGGTTAGGAGGGGAAACCCCATTCTTTGTTGCACCAATCTTATAGTCTCCTAAACTTGAGGTTAGAGGGGGGAAGACAACATCTTTTATAGGAAGATCTTCTCCCTTTAAACATTTCCCCTCTTTCAACTTATCAAGCAAAATAGAAAGTTAGGGCATGTTATATTTCAAAGGAGCCTAACCCACATTTAGGGTCTTTATTGGGCTTACTTGGTCCATAAGGGAAGCAAAAAAAACAATTGATTTATCTTTCTTAATAGGTTGTTTCTCACAAGCATTAATAATATGCCAAAAATTCACAAAAAGATGAATAACAACCTAGCATTCTCATATTCCAAGACTTGAGACCAAGATCCAAACTTATATTTCAGAGTGATAGAAGAAGAAATGACTCTATTAACATCAATATTCACACAGATCCTAGAAAAGACTAGCATAGACTTTTGGGAAGTTACTTTTTCCATCATAAGAAGACTGCCAAAAGAGCTTGTTGTTCCTTGAAACACCTTTTGGTTCCAAAAATCAAGAAGTAAACTAGGGAGTCTAACCCAAGTTGGAGCAATAGAACCCAGATCGGCAGATGGGTCCAAACCAAGCTTCCATTTACACAAAGCCAAACAATTTTTAAAGTTCTTATCATAATCCCAAGGTTCATCGGTCATAACATAAATTAAATCTTCTTGATTGTTAAAGCTAAAATGAATACACCATTCAACATGGAACTAACAAAAAAATATCCTTTAATGGTCTAAACAAAGTTCATCCATTTATGTACTTGGTCTATGTTAGGTCTAAAGGATAGAAACCTCTTAACAAAGGAATTTGGGGATTTAGAATAGATTCGTCCATAATTTCATCCAAAATGAACAACTCTAATCCTACCACAGAACAACACTCCTTGGACTCTAAGGTGAAGAAAAGAGTCATTTTAGAAATGAACCCTTTTCCCACTAGTTTTTCAGCATATGAATTTTGATTCCATTTCCTAGAAGAAGAACTGCCTAGAAGATGAAGGATTTTCGTACCACCATCCCAAGACATAGAATCGACTACTTTAGATTTTGACCCCGAGGAACTAGGTGAAGCTAGAGTTGAGGTTCTTTATAAATTATTCTGATAACAGGACAAGGTCCCCTCAAGGACCACTCAACTAAGAGCTCCCACCAATATTCACTCATGGATACCATCAAGATAAAAATTATAAGTTTTAGGATGAACATTTTTCAGCACTATAATTGAGGGGTCTCTATTTTAGCCAAAGTTGCTTGAAACTCTGGCCCCAGCATCATCACTGATTTATTTCAATTCTTTAACCATTATAACCTCACAAATGGTAATCAAGAAACATACCTATCATGCTTATAATAATACCCAAACAATTAAATAACAACCATTTAATTATTCCAAAGGAATTCCATATGTTAAGTGAACTAGCTAGCTTCACACATACATGGTATAGACTATTGGAAATGGGATGCAAGATGATTGAAATCATTTAGACTATTGCATTTTCATTTTTTTTATTCATTAGTTTTTGCATGATTGATGTTGAATGTGCAAATTGTGTTCAAATTTACATATATAACATCCCACTTTCAATTTGGAGGACTACAAATGTGTGCAGGCTTTACCTCAAAGGCACCAAGATTGTAGTCAAGAATTTTCTTTTTTATTATTGAACAAAATATTGTATTTATTGTGGCATCTTGATGATATATTCCTACAAACAGTGGTAATTTTGATTCATTGTCTCTAGTAGAAGTAGAATAAATTTGACTCAATAGAACATAATAAAAAATATTCACATGAACTGCACTCCAATTTCATTTACAATCCTAATGCTTAGAAAAGAAAAAATAGCATCCCTAAACAATACATCTCCATTAAGTAAAGGACTTAAATATGCTAGGATAGATTCTTCCCCTAGCTTCATGCCTACAAATCATATGATAGTAAATTCAATCCATAGTGAATAAAAATATTGAATCTTTTTTATTGAGAAAATATATAAATTGTGCTATAATATTTTGTACTTCAGCTTATTAATATATTAATTCTTATAAAAATTGAAATATTGAGTCCATTAGAGAATTGGTAGGTGGTTCTACTAATAGAATAATCTATTCTATAAGGACATAAGTCAGCTCTGACAATGGTGGCAAGGTAATTGTTGTTTCTGATCTCCTCTATTGGATATCCAGACATTAAATAGGTTGGCATTGCTTTTACATCACAAAGAAACCCGATAATATGACTACTAATCCAACAAGTGATCCAACACACATTCCCAAGGTTGCACAAACATAATTCTTTTTTAGCTAAAAATTTGTTCTAGTCATTACACAAGCTCTTCAAACATTTTCTAAGATGTAAGGATGCCCTTTTGTATTCATACTCTAATTTTGTAGAAGTTAAATTGATGTTTAAATATTTATCATGGCTATGGAGAATTGCAATAAAGCATTAGATATGAATTCTCAACACCTCAAATCCTTATGTCATAAGGGGGCACTCTTCTTGGTCTTGGTGAGTGTAATTTGTCTCGTGAGTTCTTTAAGATAGCTCTACAATAGTATGCAATGGCTAGTGACATTCAATATCTATATTGGACATCCAAGAAATTTAATGAGAAAAAAAAAAAGGTGTGTTTGATCTCTCCACATTTTTCATTCAAATCACGTGAAGAATGAAAAAGTACACAATATTATCCAACATTTAACATGATTATTAAGCAATAAATTTATTTGTAATGACAATAACATGACACTTCCCTTTAAAACCCCAATTTTCAACCATTTCTACATGGTCACCATTCTATCTCTATGAGCTATTTGATGAAGTGAGGACAAATTTTCAGCCATATCAACTTGTTGGAATATTTAATTAATCTATTGGCAGCAGACTTTCTCCCTTGACATATGTAACTTGCAACGTTCCCTTGTCATTTTTGGTGATTTCTTCTACTTTCCCAAAATGTATACCTATAGCCAGTTGACCTGCTACCTGCCAACATTAAATGTAGTAGGTAAGTTTGAATTTTGAAATTGAGCACTCATTCTCATGAGCTGAAACAAGTAAAGATAAAATGAAGGAATGTATTCATTGGTTTTATTGAAGTTAGTTTTTTTTTTTTTTGTGTGGAGACCCTATAGCAATAGAAGGAATATTCAAAAGAAGGGAATGTTTGTTAAGACAGTAGTAGTGTAGAAAGAATATTTATCAAATGTAATGCAGTGACAACTCCAACTACAAGATTGCAGCCATTTTTAGTTTTAGGTGTGAGTGTAGTACCATTTATGTTAGACATATGTCCAAATATTCTAAGTTTTATTCTATTCAAGTAAAATAGAGCATGTCCTTTGTATTTTGTAATATTTTGAAGCAAACAAGGAATATATGAAAAGTTAATTTCCTATATCTACTGTATTTTCTATAATGCTGTCTCTCAGATTCTCTTTTGCTTATATTTTCCATTTTGTCCCATCATCTATAACAGCTCCTCACTATGTGGCTGCACCCATACTTCACAACAAGTGGGTATTAGAGCCTCTATTTTTAAGTACTAATCAGTCTATTTGTAATTATGGGTAAATCCCTAGGTTACCTAGGCATTAAGTATTCTTAAGTTTGAGAAAAATGGTAGGATGTGAGAGCAAAGGTTGGAAACAACCACCAAACTTGGATGGACAAAATTATGATATATGGACTAAGAAAATGAGGACAATCCTAGTTGCCAATGACCTACGAGAGTTGGTAATAAATGGTTTCAATGATATCACAGACCCAAAAACCTATGCAACCCTTTCAAATCCTCAAAAAAAATAGTTGAATGAAGTAATAATGAAAGATGCAAAAGCCCACAGTTTGATTGAGGCAACCTTGATAGAGGCTATTTTCCCATGTATTGTAGCAGCAAATTACTCAAAGAAAGCTTGGGAAATATTGCAAAATAGTTACAAGGGGACTAATAAATTGAGGTTAGCTAAGTTGCAACTCTTTAGAAGATATTTTGAGACCTTACAAATGAAGGATAGCCAATCTATTTAAGATTTTCACACTAAGGTTTCAATGTTGAGAAATCAGTTGAGAATCAATGGAGAAACAATGGAAGAACAAAGGATTATTGAGAAAATCCCAAGTACTCTGCCTACTAGGTTTGATCCTATAGTAATTATCATTTAAGATGGAAAGGATTTGTCTAAGATGACTATAGATGAGTTGATGGGTTCACTACAAACCCATATGCAACAATTGAACAAATATGCTCCTTCCCTAGAGCAAGCATTCAAAGCTTAGATCAATATAAGAGGTCGGAGAAGAGGAAGAAACAACAAAGGTAAAGGTCAAAGAGGAAAAGGAAGAAGCAATTCTAGAAGAGGAGGTTCTGACAATGTAGAGGAGCTAAGCAACTCATAGTTAGCAAACTAGAACCAGAAGAAGAAGAAGAACAATTTGAATCAGAGGTATGACAAGAGAAACATCCAATGTTATTACTATCACAAGTATGGAAATTATGCTAGTGAGTGTAGAAAGAAGCAACATGACCACAGAGGCCAAAATTCCAACGTAGCAAATGAGAACAAGGCTGAAAGTGAAAAGTAGTCCAATGTATATTTTTTTTGTAATCTTGTTTAGTACAACAATGATAAAGTTTGGTACTTGGACAGTGGATGCAACAATCACATGAGTGGTAAAAAAAAATATTTTCCTCCATAGAAATCAATATAAAAATTAAAATCAAAATGGGAAATGATGAGAAGGTTCTCATCATTGGAAGAGGTGTTACTAGCATCCAAACCAAGAATGGTGAGAAGCATAATATTCGATATGACTATTATGCCCCTGACATAAAGCATAACCTATTAAGAAATAGAAAAATGGTCCAAAATGGTTATACAATCTTGATGGAGAATGGGAAATTTAAGATATTTGAGAAATGAGGAAACAAGAAAGTGATGGTTGTAGTGCAAATGAAGAGAAACAGAATGTTTCCTCTCATAATGCACATAGTATCTACGATAGACACAACAGATGCATAGCAACAAAATTGTTTGCCAACACTCACAATAGTCAGTAGTGGAACTATAGTATGCAATCAAAACTGTCATCAAAGACCCATCCAAACTTTGGAGCTTTGAAGTGCATGGGAACTTATTTTAGTTTAAATTTTTTGTCTAGGAAAGGGATGGTTGGGGGTTTACCATATATTGTAGAACCCAATGGAAAATGTGAGGCTTCCATTGTAGGAAAACAACATAGGTAACTATTTGAATCTAGGTATTCTAGGAGAGGAATGGAGCCTCTTGAATGAGTGCACTCAGATTTGTGTGGACCCATGAAAACCCCTAGCTTAGCTAGAAAGACATATTTCATGACATTCACAGATGATTACAGTAGAAAAATATGGTCTATTTATTTTAAAAAAAATTAGAAGCCTTTGAGAAATTTAAATGGTTTAAGCTTGCAGTTGAAAAGGAGAGTGGCCATTTTATCAAAGCCCTTAGAAAAGATAGAGGGGGAGAGTACATCTCCAAATAATTTTTGAATTTTTGTAGGAATGAGGGCATTCATATAAACAATTCTCAACTAGGTATACTCCATAGAAAAATGGAATGGCTAAAAGGAAAAATAGGACCATTCAAGACATGTTAGCAAGTATGTTGAAAGAAAAAGGGTTGTCACACATTTTGGGGTGAAGTTGTAGCAACATTGGTCTATACACTGAATAGGTGCCCCACAGAGGTTGTCTATGATAGGATTCCACAAGAGGCATGAACAAACAACAAGTGGAGTGTTGAAAATTTAAGGATTTTTGGGTGTGTGGCATATGGATTCATGTTGAAAGAGAAGAGGCAAAAATTTGATGACAAAGGAGAAAAATGCATCTTCATAGGCTATAATGAGGAGTCAAAATCCTAAAAATTGTACAATCCCATCACTAAAAATGTTGTGATTAGTAGAGATGTGTTTGTTGAGAATGAAGCATGGGATGGATTGGTGGATGACACCATGGGTATTTCAATCACAATACCCCTTGAGGATGAAGAAGCTTCAGATGATAGCAACATAGGGGGAGCTTAAGAGAGTAGTATATCAGGGAGAAATTACTATAGAGTATTAGAAAACAATAGCTCTAATGATGTCCAACAAAATAGTAACTTTGGTAGTGTTCAATAGAACATCAACTCTGAATAGAGACAACAAAGTAGAAACTCTGGGATATAGTAGAGCAGTAGCTATGATAGTTAGTAGTACAGTAGCTCTAAAGGTCAGAGTAGCAAAAGCTTAGAAGGTAATTCAAACTCTACACTCACATCATTGATCCCATGAAGGACAAGGAGTGTGAGGGAGATTTATGACAACACACAACATGTTGATTTTTTATGAGAATTTAGATTTTTCTCTATTCTCCTATAGTGATCCAACACACTTTGAGGAAGCAGTGAAATTAGAGAAGTGGTGTAAGGCCATGAATGAAGAGTTAAAGGCTATAGAGAGGAACCAAACATGGGATTTGACTAATTTACCCAAGGGTAAACAAGTGGGATTGAAGGAAATGGGGTTTGTAATACCAAGGTAAGGAATCAAGGAATGGAAAGCATAATAAAAGGTGAAGAGTGGGACAGGGATATATGGAAGGTGAAGGAAGGACAATGGAAGGAAGTAAAAAGTTAGACTTCTAGATAGAGTGTTGAAGGATGAAGGTATGTGAGCAAAATTATTAGCTAAGTAGTCCCAGGACAAGAGGACAAAGTGTATAGGTCTTAAAAATATCTTTATGGGATGGAAATAAACACCTTGGGTATGGTACAACAAAATAGACTCTTATTTGTTGAGCAATGGGTTTAGAAAGAGCAACAATGAACCCACACTCTACGTCAAAATAGCTAAAGGTGATATTTTAATTCTTGTTTTGTATGCAGATGATATAATATTTACTAGTAATAATGACTATATAATTATTGATTTTAAAGAGGTGATGAAGAATGAGTTTGAGATGATGAATTTAGGTTTGTTGAAGTATTTTATTGGGATAGAAGTTCAACAAACATAGCACGATATTTTTATTTCATAATCTAATTATTCCAAATAGATTTTAAGAAGGTTTAAAATGCATAATACCAAACCTTCCCCCACACCAACAACAATAGGTCAGAAACTATGCAAGGATGACAGTAGTAAGGAAGTGAACCCAACTCTCTATGAAAGCATGTTTGGAAGTTTGATGTATTTGACATCAACTAGGCTTGATTTGATGTATGTAATAAGTTTGATATCTAGGTTCATGGAGAAACCTAAGGAAACACATTGGCAAGTAGGAAAGAGGATTTTGAGGTATGTAAATGGAACAATAGGTTATGGCATCATATATGGTGCATCTAATGAATTTAATTTTGATGGTTTCATGGATAGTGATTGGGAAGGAAATGTGGATGATAAAAAGAGCACATCAGGGTATGTCTTCAACATGGGATTAGGTGCAATTTCATCGGCATCCAAGAAGCAATCGATTGTATCTCTCAACACAATAGAAGCTAAGTATATAGTAGTAAATGTAGTTGCATTTCAAGCTATTTGGTTGAGGAGGATCCTTGCAGATTTACAACAACAAGAAGAAAACATAGTCATACATTGTGATAATGTGTCCTCAATAGCTTTAACAAAGAATCTAGTCTTCCATGGATGAAGCAAACACGTTGACATCTGTTATCACTTTGTAAGTGAGCTTGTAGAACAAGGGGATATTGAATTACAATATTGTAGATCCAAGCAATAGCTCATCGATATCTTCACCAAGGCATAACCAAAAAATAGCTTTGAACACATAAGAGATAGGCTTGGCATTATGTATATCTTTAAAGATTAGCCCCAAAAGGAAATTGTAGAATGACAACTAACTTCAAATTAAGGGGGATTGTTGGAATATTTAATTAATCTACAAGAAACAAACTTTGTCTCCTGACACACATAACTTGCAACAACCCCTTATTAGTTTTTGGGATTTCTTCTACCTGCCCCTAACATATACCTACAACTAGTTGACTTATAGCCTACCAACATTAAATGCAGTAGGTAAGTTTGACTTTTTAAATTGAGCATTCATTCTCATGAGTTGGAATAAGTAAAGATAAAATGAAGGAATGTATTCATTAGTTTTGTTGAAGTTAGTTTTTTGATTTGTGTGGAGACCCTCCAACAATAGAAGGCATATTTAGAAGAAGGGAAATTTTGTTGAGACAACATCAGTGCAAGAATAATATTTATCAGGCACATCATAATGACAGCTGCAACTATAGGATTGTAGGTATTTTTAGCTTTAGGTGTGAGTGTAGCACCATTTATATTGGACATCTATCCAAATAGTCTAATTTTTATTTTTTTCAAGTAAAATAGAGCATGTCCTCTATATTTTGTAATATTTTGAAGAAAATAAGGAATATATGAAAATTTTATTTCTATCTATCATATATTCTATTGTGTTGTCTCTATGGATTCTCTTTTGTTCATTATTGTTTGTTCTTTCCATTGTCCAGTAATAGATGTGATTGTGTAGTTTCACCCCTGCCTTCCAACACAACTAATGTAGATGTTCACAAAAATATCTACTTTGTCATGATTGATCATAAAAAATAATTTCCCTTTAAAAGGTTTTACATGTAAGCAATTGATTCAATTAGATGATTCTTTTTAAAAAAATCAGTAGTTGTTCCAACTTGCATACAATCTAGCACCAATATTCATGCCCCCTCCATGTCACATGTTTGACACTTAATTACCCATAAAGCTATAGGACTCTAGTTCTACACCTTTTATTTATACCTCTATTTAAGAAAAAGGTTATTATATTTTATATAATTTAAGTATATTATAATAAAATGTATTCTATGTAAAGTTCATTGTTTAGTTTATTTTTTACTATATTAAATTTATTTATTTAAAACAATTAAATAAAGATATTTATTTATTATATTTTATTATGATATATTTTTAATCTTTATTTATGTTATTTAATTATATCATAGATGTCTTATATATTGTTATATATTATATATTATTAAATAAAAATAATACATATTTTAACATATAGTATTATTTAAATTAGTTTCTAAGAAATTTAATAGAATTGACTTTTTACAAAGAAGGATAGGATATGAGGAGGAGAGGAATAAAGAGAAGAGAAATAAAATGAAGATGGATAAAGAATGGAGAGGGATGAGGATAAATAAAATGGAAGGAAGGAGGGGAATGGAAAGAAGGAGATGGAAGGAATGGAAGGAAGGAAGGAAGAGGAATGGAAGGAATGGAAGGAAGGAATGGAAGGAAGGAAATTTGCTCAGTACAATTGGTGAAAATGATACATTTCTTAATTATACCATCTACTAATATTCAAATTAAATTTTGAAGCTAAATTTGCTATTTAAATTAAATTTATTTATTTATTTATTGGTAATAGAAAATAAAAATAAAAAGGGAGAGGGTTATAGCTCAATTGGTTGAGCACAATTGGTGAAAATTCTATGTTCCTTGATTATACCATCCACTAAGATTAAAATTAAAATTGAAGCCAAAATTTTTATTTGAATTAAATCTACTTATTTATTATTTGAATTAGTCAACAATATTGTGTCCGACATTGAAATCAACATTTTACACCAAATTTTCACTTTCTAATAGCTATAGTAACTAGACTATTAATAATTTGAACATGATGTGAACTAGTCATTTTTGAAATTGTGATTGTAGATTACAAATATATATTTAAAAAATAAATAAATAATAATTTGTTTTTTTTTACATAACTTTTGATAACTTATTTTTTGTAGGTAACAATATTTTAAAAAGTATCTCTCTATTTATTTATCTCTTCATCTCTATCTATCCCTCTCTCCTCTCTCTCTCTCTCTCTCTATATATATATATATATATATATATCTTCCTCTCTACCTTTGTGTCCTTACCCCCTATCTATCCCTATTGAAAAGATAATGCGAGCCTTTTGTTAATGGCCTACCAAGTGACCTAATGTACTACACAAATGTATGCACGAATTTTTTTTTTTTACCTAATTAACCTTCCAAACCTCTTTGACATGCCCAATGCACAAAAATATGTGATTGCTAATTTATATTCTTTTTCTTTGTACTATTATCCCTAATATGAATAACAACAAATCTTGGAAATGGAATAAATTGTTATGAAGCTAATATGATGATGATTATTGTTTGAAAAATCTTAAATACTTCAATTTAGCAACACATTATGTGCACACTACCACCAAACACTATTCACCCAATGTACCAAAAT
Organism: Sequoia sempervirens; assembly: GCA_007258455.2. Lineage (NCBI taxonomy): Eukaryota > Viridiplantae > Streptophyta > Pinopsida > Cupressales > Cupressaceae > Sequoia > Sequoia sempervirens. Next base: position 17,800 of record VDFB02307893.1, on the reverse strand, counting down.
CTTGCGACATACATGAAACATATATAGTTGGCCTATCATATCAAGGATATTCTCAAAATTATTGATAGGATTGTATACATAAATGTAAAAATTATCCATCCTATAATAATCTCTTTAATAAATAGGTACTTCCCAACCAAGAAAATTTGGCCTCTCGAATTTGACAAAAATGACACATACATTGATGCTTAGTGCTTCAATTGAGGGGTATGTTAATATAAGGAAAAATAGGCTCATCTTGAGGTGTAATGCGTATCACCATTGAGTATAAAATGTAAAAAAAACTATGGATCGCCTTTTGTTTCATTAAAATCTTAAAATTTGAAAAGAAAAACAAAAAATATTTAGACTTGCATGGATCTTGAGGTGAAATTTGTATGACCATATGAATACCTCCCAAATCTATGTAGGTTGAAGGACACATAGCCTACTAAGGGGGGAGGGGTGAATCGGTAGATCCAAATAATTACAAAAATTCTGGAAACCTTCACAATTACTTTATATTTTTTCAATATGAAGAGCATCAAACCATACAAGATAGTAAGTAAAGTAATTAAAACACCACACAAGATAACACATAACACCATATTTTTAAATGGAAATATAGAAAGGGAAACACCATGGTGAAAATCTCTCAAAAGAAGGAATATAATAATGAAGTTCTACACTATGAAGTAGGCACCAACCTACTAGAGACACCAATCATCAATTCATTCAAAATCCACAAACCTATAAGAGACAACAATACCCATCAAAAAATAGACATCAATCCCTATCAGAACAATATGATAGGTAGAACACCAATCCTACGGAAACATAAATAATAGTAGACTTGAAATTTAACTACAACTTGCACTATCAAACACACTACTACTGATGCTCACACTTCTATCATAATCATTACATAATTGTACATCCCACTCATGTACTTTAATTGTAATAATTATTTACATGGATGAAATTTGATGCCTAGATGCATTTGAACATTTGAAATATATACATGACACTACATTGATACTCTACTATGTCAATGAGGGATGTGCACTAGACTAGACAACATAGGAAAAACCTAAATTCAAATTACATGAAATGTGTAATACAAAGGTCCAATATTTTCACCCAAAAAAATGACACCTTACACTGCCAAGGGAGCCTTAGAAACTTCCTATCCTCACTCCACACACTTGAATTGGATTTTACATGCTTGTAGCTTTTACCACAATCAAGCATTAAAATAAAAATATCTTGATGAGACTTCTGACATTTCAAACTCCACACATATTGAGCCATGCTACCAAAAGCTTAAGAAATTGATAGAACTAGTGTAGGCATACTCTCCTTCAAAATAAAAAATATGCAACACATTTATGAATGAAATGCCACCCACATTAAGTAATCTCTCCATCCAAAATCCACTACAAACATTTATGACTACATACTTGACATGGTATTATAGATACATGAACTATTTGAGAGTAGTCACACCATGACAAAAATGATAAAAGATATGATTGATTAGACAACCTACACACTGTCAACCAACACACTACCAGAACATTCAATTTTTTTTCAATAAGTTTGTACTCCTACAATATTCTTCATCTTTGACAACCTTCACATTTGTTAGCCTTGAAATCCTTAGATTACCACTGATAGCAGCAATGACCTGCTAACATCAGTTTGACATCAATGCCAACATATGCTCAACACAAGTTTCCTCTACTACAAGTATACAAAAATACAAATTTTAATTATTTTAGTTTTAATAATTTAAAAAGGTTTTTTTGCAAGGTTTTAAAATATAAATATAGCAAAAAAAGGTGTAGGTGTGTTATACTCCTTTCATGATTAATTAAAGCCTTTATACCTTTGTAGACTCGTGATGCCTTAGTGAAAGTAATTTGGTGCCCTTTGTAGGCTTCAATGCTAGGCCAAAAGCTGGCAATTGTAATCCAACAACTCATCCTTGCATTAATTTTTCTAATAGACCTTCACACAATGAAAAAAACAAATATTTTGAGACGAAAACAACAAATTTCAAGCATCCAAATGGATTATTCTATATAAAAATTATGATAACAAGATTTTTTTCCAAAGTAAGAGAATATTCCCTTTAATATGATGCTAACATTAGCATCTTTTCACATTGATGTCAATAGTATAGATGGTCGTATGGCCCCTCCTTGACCCCTTCAAGCTCTCATTTTCTTTAAAGGAGAAATTTTTCTTTCCATCATAATCTGAAAGTATGGTGTCAAAATTAAGCAAATGTAAGATAATGTTGTTCTAATTCCGAATTTTTCTATGGTGTTTTGTTTTATTATCAATTTTAGGCTAGTAAATCTTATTCTGGGTTAAAATTTATATTATCTTTTTCTTTCTCATTTCATAAATTTGGTCTGTAATTTTTGATTTCATGGATTCTGTAAACACTTAGAAAGGTATTTTTAGAATTCTTCATATATATATATACTTTTTCAAAATATTCCCTAGGTACATTTTATTCAAATTTTTGTGATTTCTCATTTCTGTAAATTACTTAGATGTTTAGGCACATAGAAATGATTTTTTTGTGTGATATGACTTCACTTGATCAAATTTATACATACTAACATTATTAGCCTCTAAATTTTCATTTGAGGAAGTATCATGGGTGTTTTTTTCATTCTTGTATGTTCATCCTAAAAATGGATAACTATGAGCCTTGGTAACAAGACACCCTAACAACTCTCAAGTGGCTTGATCTTTTTCCTTATCTTCATGGCCTCATATCTACACTAGATATACTAGAGAGTGGATCATCATGGGTTATTATTTGTGATCATGTTGTAGTCCATTTGTTCTAGTATTGATTATGACACTATGTATGTTATATTAGATATTGATTGTTCCACAAAAATTGGAATAGACTTTGGAAGATCCATTGAGACCCTCATATCTCTACATACCTAGAAGGTCATGTTATAGATTATTGTACTCCTCTTATAGATGCAAATTACATACCCTTTGGTGATGATACTTTAGAGAAGCTTGAGTATCTCATAAGTATTGCTTGTTTTGATGGTTTAAACACTTGTTTTCATGTTCCTACTCTAGAAATCAAGAATTAATCTTCATATTCTATTGTTCCTAATCAAGTGTAGAAATACCACATCTTTGGCCCCTATTAGGTCCATGAAATGAGGACATGACTCCTCACTCATAGAGTGGTGATGATTTTCCTACCAAATATGTAAGAAGAGGAGTTGAAAGTGAGTACAGAGACCTTATGTAGCACCCCTCCATTTTGGCTCTTTTGATTGGTACATGTTTTCTTTGTTATGCTTTGTTCTACTATTACTTTGACTATGGTACTTGGTTACTATTTGATCGCAAACTATTAAGCGATGCATATGTTATATTTTGATGTGATGGAATTTTACTCTGATGTTATCATTATGGCATGTTTTGAATTAGCTTAGCAGATATTTAATTAATGATGCTTATGCTTTTGATTATATTGTTGATGTTAGACTCGTCAGTTAGAAATTTTGTATTGGTGAAGGGGACAAGATTGTATCACTCGCTTGCAAGCGCCCTACGATTCTGATATTTCCTCTTCACAGTGTGTTTTATTTTATCATATATATGCATGTTTGATATACTCTTTGTTCGCAGGTTGGCAGGTACAGGACATCAACTCAACCTGATTTCACAGGTTTGAGCGTGTCCATTGACCAACGGTAATCAATTGGGAGATAGTAGCAAGGTTTTCCGAGCCAAGTTATCACCCTGGTCATAGTGTGTCGTCAGGTTATAGTCGAATTTAGTTGTTTTAATGTTGTCTATTTCACCTTGGTTTTTATTTAATTTCAAATTATAAAGGTAAATAAATGGCTTGTGTAGTTAAATTGATGATTAGATATATTTGGTTGTAATGTTAGAAATGTTAGTTATTTTATTAATTAATTTAATTAATAAAATAATATAATTTTGGATTATATTTATTTTATTGATTAATTAAATTAATGGAGATGAATTGAATTAAGTTATTCATTTTGGAATTAATAGATATTTTGATTGAAATTGGAAAAATGAAAATATGTTTTAAATTGCATTTTTTTGAAAATTAGTATGTAAAATATATATTTTTTTTTAAAGATTTAAACTCCTTTTTTGTTGAAAGGAAATTTTAAAAATGTATGCAATTCATGTTGAAAGAAATTTTGGGTTATAAATTTTAAAAAAAATCAAAATATCTCCAAATTTGCAATAACTATGGTGGATGGGATATTTTAGGGAAGTTGACTAAATTTGGGGAAGAATTATGAGAGCCATTCCAATTTGATTTTTGAATTTTAATTTGGAGAATTTTTTTTTTTGTAAAAGAAAGAAAAGAGGGTTTTGTCTTGTGGGATTCATGCTTAGTTTGCAAGGGGAGCTTGGAAGGAGATGGAGTTTGAATTGGCAAAAGCTCGGCTTGTCAGTTTGTTTTCAAACTTCAAGATCCACAGGTTCTTATTGTTTTAAAAGTTTTGTAAATTTTATTTTCAATTTGAAACTTGTTTTTTAAAAAATTTTTGAAACCCTTTGTTGAGATCATGAAAGAAAAAGAAAACAAAGAAGGATTCAAACAATAGAAAATTGAAAGTTGCACAAAAGAAATTTTCATTTCAAATTTGAAAGTAAGAAATTGTGCTAGAAATTCTTCTACCATTTAGTTCTTCTGTAGAAATTTTTTACGTATATTGATTGTATTTTTGAGAAAAATTATATATATATATATTCTGTGAATATATATATAGATATTATATATATATATACATATATTATATATATATACATATTATTGTATATGCATGTGCCCAGAAGAAATTTCTATAGAAATTTTATTTAAAAAAAAAAACCTTCTGTGTCTTCTAGAAATTCATCAAAAATGAAACAAGGAAATTCGTTTTTTGTTTAAGGTTATATTTTATTTTATTAAACAAATATTAAATGAGTCGGAAGGGGGGGGGTTATACCCCCACAGTCGCCCCCAGCAATGGGAGGCACTGCCTCCATAGACAGCGACCCCCATTGTTGGGAGTGGCTGCGTAGCAGCAGCAAGAGCCCTGCGTGCTTTGGGCCTTTAAAAAAAAAAAAGACTTGTCTTTTCATTGTTGTTTTATATTATATATATTTCATATATAATATATATTATATATGATATTAAATTATTCATATATAATATATATATATATATATAATATGTTTTTTAATATTAATTATATATATATATATATATTAAATATTTAGGTTAGATTTAAATGGTTTGAATTTAAATAATAAATAAATATTTAAATATATTTAAATATATATATATATATATATATATAAATTTGTATATACACTAAGTATATACTTATATATATATATATATATATGTGTGTGTGTGTATTTAAATACAGTTTATTTAAGGTGATTATTTCATTATTGTAGTTGAAATAAAATTTGATTTTATAATCAAATGATTTTATTTAACAAGTCGATTTTGATTATTTTGTATGATTGAGAAACACGGAGTTAAATCATTAATTTTAAATTTCTCAACGTTGCGAATTAAATCTTATTTATTTTTGAATAAATGCAAGTAACGTTGATTGAGTTGATTGGATTTAGAAAATCTTAACATTAGTTTATTTAATTGCCTGAAATGCCTTTTAGTGATGTTCTTGTTCATTCTCGGTGTTGGGCAATTGTGTCAATTGTTATATAAGTCTTCCAGATTGGGTTTCCTTTGAGGTTGGGGGTTGTCGTATTGTCTTGGGTAGTGCGTCTTGTTGGATCTAGTTAGATACCCGGTTATCATGAACGGGATGCGTGGACTTTATGTCATGTATAGGGAGTCATTCTCCTTAGATCGCACTTGTGTACCCTTGGGTGTGGAGTTATTCCACGTCTGTCTTAGAGGAGTGGCTTGCAATGAGAGCCGACACACAAAGTGGTGTCAGGGTAACTCTTTGCAAGTCAGTTAATTCAGTGATAACATAAATAAACTTATTAGAGGTTTAGGTTGCATCAAACACTTAACAAAATTAATTTTGCCTCACTCGTGGACACAAGGGCTTGTATAGACTTGGGATGAGACGAGAAGGCCTGGAATGGAAAGATCGTTGTCTCGTCTCTACGAGAGATAACAGATTCTGCATTGGTTTGCATGAGGGGCCGGGAGTCGTTAGAGGTTTATAGGATATCCCAAGATGGAATTCGGGACCTAGGAAGACTTTCAGGGATATCCCATGTTACATTGTGATGACACTTCTTCTAAGTCAACAATATGTTTGTATTAGTGATGCAATTGATTATTTAACTCTAGAAGCATTGTAACCATTGTGTTATGTGATGTTGTACTTGTATTTAATTCAGTTCAGTTTTGTGTAGCCTATGTCTAGAGGTAGATGGTCTTGCCTAGGAATCCTTGTTACTATCTCTAGCATGGGGTGAGCCGGGTATCACATGGTTGGGTGAATGTGCTACCTTAATCCGTTAGATTAGATCTTCTTGTTAAATTGGATGAGATTTCTAGTTGGAGAGCTCCACGGGATCCTAGTTCTTTTTCATGCTTTATTCATTTCATTTGTTATTGTAATTTATTACCCCTCATTTGTATCAAGGTGTAAGATGTAATTTGTAACCTTGTTTATTAAATTTACCTCATTCGGGGAATGAGAGTTGTAATCATATTGTAAATGATCATTAATTGAAAGAATGTGGAATCTCTTATGCTTGGATGTAATTTTATCATGTATGGAATGTATGTGTATTTAATTTGATAAGTAATTAAATGTTTTGGTTTCAATTCATGTTTCTTGTTTGGGTTTAAAGTAATCTCAGTCTCGTAACCTTAGAGGTTGTTGGCAATGGGTAGTGAACTTGCATGTTAATTGTACTTAAACAAAAAAATTATTGTGTTTGAGTAGTTATTGCAACTTCCCCTAGGGTTGCTGTGGTGGGCGTTATGCTTATTGAAGAAAGGGTCAAAGGGACATCTAAGTAGGCTTAAAGATCATGTGTATGCAATATATACACTAACATACCCCTTCAAGCATGTATTAGGTGGGTATGAAAGAAATGGACCCTAGCTTCTAGCATGGTGAGGTACCCATGTACAATGCAAAAGAAATGGGTCTTAGTCATGAAGCCCGATAAGCTACCCATGGACAATGCAATCTCTCAAAAGTGGATTAAAGGAGAAAAACCCAGTGGCAAGTTTCCTACCACCTCTAAAACACCAGTAGTATGAGGTGTCAAAAGTGATCTATCAAATCTAAAACTACTAACTAACATTGACACATCGCATGTGCAATTTTCACAGATTTCCAAGTAGGCCTAAATCCTATGTGTATTCAAATAATACACTAAAACAAGGACATTCATATATTACAAACATAATGCTTTGGTATTCGCATATTGGAAACATATAATTGTTTAATGCAGAGTCATGTATTGTGGATTTTTAAGGATTAATTTGAAGATGTTCATCTCCACTTTGTTGACAACCACATCATCATTTTTGGCCCACCATCTTCATCATATTTGGAGATTTGTATACATCAAACTTCATAGGTTTATGGATTGACATCATCTCTTTCAAACATATAGACACTTGAGAAGTTTTTAGAGACACGTCATTTGGATTTGAATTCTTGATTATTTCATCTTTTTGGAATGTCTTCTTCAATAAGCAATAGATCTATTTCTTTGTAAGGGGATAATTTTTTTTATTGGTAGTGGATTTTATATCCTAGTGGGGGTACATCTATAAATTACTTAGGTGATAGAAGAAATCTTTGGGGTGTCACATTGAGTCCCCCTTCTATCCTTCTTTCACTAGTGTAGTTATTTCATTTTCTCCCTTTTAGAGAGGAATTTTTTTTATGTGATTTTCTCTTTTTTATTTGCTTATGAGAGAAATTATTTGTTGGTACATGGATACCTCATCAAGTCTTATATCCTAAACCCATCCATTCATCCATCATTTCATTCTTCATTAGGGATTCCAAGTTCTCCCTAAGTTGATTTTAAGGGGTAGTATTGGATTAATTAGGATAATATCTTGATAATGAATTAATTATTAGTTGTTAGTGACATATATATTGCACTTTATGTATACACTTGGCTTACTTAATCCTACTTATGTGTCCCATTGACTCTTTCTCATTAAGGCGTTGATGTTGATAGGGGTCTTGAGAGGTTTCAACTTACTTTTGGTAACATCATTCATTTATTTGTAGGTCACCTCATGAATCACACACAAAGCAATCAGTCATGCACCCATCGTTATTATAGTCAATAACTCATTATTAGAATGCCTAACACATTGGTGCCCAAAATTTTTATTTTTCATGTATGATTTCCTCATTGTTTTCCTACATTGGAATTTTACTTGTGTGGCATTTGAATTTTTGGAAAAGGGTGATTCACTCTCTAGAAGATGTGATCCATCTCCAAGAACTTATTCATCTTTTAGAACCAATTCACATCCATGGAACAAATAATCAAGGTGTTGGAGGTCTATAAAAGCATCTTTCCTTTGCCATATTTTTTTCCTATGCATTTTACCATATTATGTGACTCATGATTAGGCTATGATGTCATTGATCTATGTAAATCAGGTTTTATATTTTAACCCTTGAGTGGCCACAAATATCACTCGAAGGTTTGGACTACTTTCTTTTGGTAGGAATTTTCTTCCCTTGGAGGCCACATAGGTTTGTAGGTTATGATTTCTTGGATTCATATGTGATCAAATACCATTAACTATGAGAATGACATGAAGACTCCTCCACATTTTGACCCCCATAGCTCTTTCAATAGGTTACAACATGCTTCCAACTAGGTGTGGCATTATTTTTTGACTTGAAGAAAAAATAAATCCTTGACATGGCTTAAAGAGGCATCTGAGAAAGGGACTCAAGGGTTTATCAAAAATTTTATTCATCTTCCCACACATATAGTTGTCCAAATCTTCCATGTATCCTAAATAAACCTCCATCTAGTGTTTGATTTGGCCAATATAATCCTTCATATGGAGGCATGTTTCAATGCATATTCAATTGAGGAAATCATACAAATATAGAAAATAGACAAAAAATTGTGCTAACTATTTGTGGTTGCTAACAATTCATACTAATAGTTAGCATTTCTAACTATTACGAATTTCTCATAAGTTTGTAAGGGGGAGGAGATCTTGGAGATGAAATAACAAGAACTAATGAACAATGCATAAGATTGTATTTAGTTGACCCAAATATATTAGGAAAATAAGGTCTACATATATAGAAGTGAGGGAGCCAACCAACCTCCATGAAATGAAGATAAGACTCCTCACACATGGAGTAGTGGAAAGTTGCCTACCACAAATAAAGGAAGAGGTGTCAAAAGCTGACACCTCTCAAGGCACTAATCAACATTGACACTTCAATAATAAAGAATCAATAGGGTGGCATCTCAATGAGAATGAGTCAATAGGACACCTAAGTAGGCTTAAGTAAGCCATGTGTATGCATAAAGTGTAATATATACACTAACACCCTCCCTTAAGCCTAGCTTAGGTGGGTATGAATGAAATGGGTCCCAGCTACTAGCCTGGTAATGTACCCATGTACAATGTTAAAGAAATTGGTCTCAACTATGAAGCTTGATAAGGTAACCAAGTATAATTTAAAATCTCTTAAAAGTGGAGTAAAAGAGAAAAACCCAGTGGGAAATAAGAGCCCCTCTCCAAGAAAGAGAATTAGAAGGATTTAAGACCTTGTAAAGTATGTTCTTGATGATAGTGTGGCAACAAAAATTATACTCCCTTCTTGGAGATAGTACAATTCCTTTCCTAATTTTAACCTATTTTGGTACCCTTCCATTAATTACCCTTTAAATCATCATCTATAGACTCTTAAGATCCATTATTTGGATCTCAAGGAATATTTTAGCTAAAAACCTCAAAAGATCATTTAAAATGTCAAAAATCATGAAAAACCATCTCAAAAATCTAGGGTGGGACTCATTTTCCATCTTGGGTGAATGATTCCCCCTAGGTAGAACCCATTCACCACCATAGGTGAATGAGTCACATTTGGGGTCTTTTTAAGTTTTGAGTAGGAAAATAACCCTTTTAATTTAAATTTTTGGTTGATGTCACCCTTTAAGATCTCAATAATGTTAAATTAGGAGTTAATGCCTATATAAGCAATTTTTTAAGTCCTTTTTCTCATCTAAGGAAGCATTTTCAAGAGAAAATTCAAGAGACAAGCACCAATAATCTTCAAGCATTCTTTCACAAGATAATTCAAGTTTGAAAAGCAAGAAAAGTTGAAGTCTTGGGGCAGCATTAAGGTGTTTTTGTAGGTCTTCAAGCTGAATTTCATTCAAGATATAACATTTACAAGGGTTGATCATGGTTTTCTATGGTGAATCATTATGGATTCTAGGTTGGGGAGATGCATCTATTAATCAAGCCAAGCCTAAGGACTTGTTTGCTAATTGATTCCATCCTCCATTATCCTACTACTTTCAGCCTAAGGAAGGTACAAGCTTTATTGAGGCTCCTTTGGGTGATTAGAGGTCTCTTAAAGTGATTCATTCATTTTCATATTTCCATTCATGTTGCTGGTTATTTTTTAGAACCAAACTTAATCTCATTCCTTACCTATGAATCTTCCAAAACTCAATTGTTAGCAAGGTTGAGGATTGGCGAACACTTAAGTGAAGCATTTAGAACCCCACTTCTTCTCTTCGAGCTCTGTGAGACCTAGGAGGATAATCCCATTCATTATCATAATATTCCTACTTGATCAAGAGCATCTCCAATCATAGATGTATTCCCTAGGAAGTGCAAATAAACCAATATCATCAAAGGTTTGGCAGAACTCTTACGAAATTGCTAATTATTGTAGGGAATGCACTAACATTGAAGGTTTGTCCAATGTAATTTTAAGTATGTTGTGAATTCATTTCCCATTTTAAATCTCTAGTCAGGTTCATCACTAGCCCAGTCAACCACAAGATAAACTAAAAGAAAGATCAATGCCCAATCTGAGGGAACAATGGAGTCATATTTTGTAATCAATCAGTAATACAACTATAATTTAATATCAGTAATCAGGTGATTGTTTGCATGCTACTTTGTGGAATCTGACTCTCTGCATTTTAAAACATTGCTTCCTTACCAAATCTTATATCCTTTTCCCACAAAGTAATGACCTCATTTTAGCAATAAATCAACTCATTGAATTGAAGCACAAACAAACCCATTCATTCAATACAAATGACATAAGACAAATGGAATTATAATTAACAATTTCATTCATAATTTGCAAGAAAATACACATGAGAGCAATAGTTTAGAACTAATATTTTCTTTCATTACTGATATTGCTTTGTAAAACTATTTTTGAGATCATTATATAGTATGAATTATGCACTAGACCGGCTTTTGATATATTCACTAACTTATCTATTTACATTTTATTGCTCTTTGAGCATAGCTATCACCTAGGCCTTTCTTAGACTCAATTTTCTTTTGAAATCTCTAACTTTAGCCATGAAATCCCCTTTATAAATAGGGGAGGAACAAGTATTTGATTGAGTTACAATTTCATTTCACTTCATTTCAAAACCTAATTTCAACCAATTTTTGAGAAAATCCTAAGCTGGTTTTATGCAATCATTGGAGAACACGGGAAGACAAAAGACAAACCACATGCATAGGGTACCATTAGTCATTTCCGCTACATCCACATTGATTAAAATATATTATGTATCATATTAGCTAGAGGACCTCCACATCAGCATAGAAGAGTAAAAGACCAAAACCATGGAAATATTGAAAAGAACACCTCTTATACAAAGACCATGGTGTCATAAAAATAGAAACAAGGAGAAGACTCTATTTTGAGTTGTCAACATCAGAGAATGTTCAACCAATCCTTATTCACAATGAAATTGGATGAACCATTTCCACATCATCCTTAGAGCTCCTATATGGCACTAGAGAGAGAAGATACTGGCCATACCTTGAGTCAGTGTCACCTTCAGCATCTGAAGGACTATCAGAGAGAATAATGGGAGAATTATGTTTTCCCAGGTAGGCCCTATGACTCTTGCCTTTTCTCTTGGCCTTCTTTGGGGGCTTAGCTAGCTCCATGCCCTTAAACTTCATTAATTCTTCTGAAATGGTCCTATTTCTCAAGTTGTAAGTACTTTGGACAATTGCTTTCTTCTTGTGACCTTGAGCCCTCCTTTTTGACTTTGAAACCTCAGAGGTCACCTAGTTTTCTTTCTCAACTATAGAAATATCCTCATAACACTCAAACACATTAAGCTGAGTAGACCTCCTAACTGGCTGAATTGGAACACCAGTTTTTCCCATCTCCCAAAACTAGATTGTCTCAAATGAGAAAAAATAGACAACTTAAAACTCTAAATCAAAGGTACAGGGAGACACACCCAGGACAAGAAAAATCACTATTCAACTTAGGGAGAATTAACACTCTCACACTTCTTCACTAACCCACACCTCACATTCACTGTAGACTTGAAAGATGGTGAAAATGAACAGTAAGCAATCTGCATTAAATAGACAATTTCGAGCTTGCAGAAATTAATGATTCAAGAACTCCTCGCATGAGTGAGTTGATAAATTAGCAGCTCAACTTTGAATCTAGGTTGTCGATCTTAAAGCATTTGAACTTCATCCATGATGATCATGAGCATCCTTTTTTTGGCCTTTAGCTACTTGTTCCTAGAAAATAATGATGCCACCTCAAATGCGACCACATTTTCCCTTAATCTTGATTAATCATATATGATTTGATAATTAACATGCATTTCCAACTCAATCTGTGCTCCTTCATTAAATTAAGTGAAGTACAGAAGATCAACATTTTAAAGAGAACAATTCCTTACATACTTCATCACTCATTGTGGGCATCTCCCCAAATTCTAGGGTACAATCATCGATGAGAGTATTACTGTGATGAAGTTTAGCCCGTTGGATCATCTTTCTTTAAAACTACATCGACAATTCTCCATTCATTCCACTACTTTCTTTTTTGCTTTATATGATGTCCTCAAGATTTTTCCACATCGCCTTTTCCAACAATACCTTTTACCTATCGCTAATTCATCTCATCCTTCACCAATTCTATGAGTGATGCAAGCATCCATGTGATGAAATCTCATCCCTTGGATCTATGGTCGATCCTTGATCATGTTTATTTTCACATCACACATCGCTAATTTAAACTTCACACCTTAGATCCTATTAGCGATAGGAGATACAATGAAGAATCCAAGTTAAGATACATACAACTGCATGCAAATCAATGATACAAAAGACATTGCACATAAGATTTATTCAGATTAGTGAAAGAAACTTTGAACAAAGCACTCAATCACTCATCACTATTTTGAAACTTAAGCTTTAGAATGAATCTGTGATGAGTGATGAAATACAAAAGAACTAGGCCATCTCTCATCTCTAATTCTCCTCATATAGTTTACAAGTAATTGGCGATGAGAGATCCCTGTAGTGACTTTGAAAATTTGTATCACATATTGCTAATATAGAATTTATCATTTAAAACTTATCCACATTGCATGAAGCACAAGAGATCCATCATATGACTCATCACTATTTTAAATTTACCATTTCATAACCATCCACGATGAGCAATGAAATGAGGAACATAAGATTAGAGGCCATCACTTATCGCTATTGCAATACTCAAGGCTCAAAATTCATTAGCGATAGGAGAACCTTCAATGATACAAGGGGAAGCAAGGAGCATCACTCATCACACATTGATATTAGGAGCTCCAGAAGCTATCCATGATGAGTGAAACCAAATAAATACTACTCATCACTTGTCACAAATTCAAAACATACACTCCAAAAATAATATGCATTGAGTGATAAAGAGAGATGGCCAATGGGACTTAAGTGAAAAATTTTAAGCATGTGCTCATAAGTTGTTCTAAGAAAGGGGACCCACTAGGATGATACGATAGTAAGGGCTCAAAAAATCCAAAGTCATAAAATGCAAAAGATGTAAAGGCCAAAAAGGCTCTTTACTCAACCTTATAAAAATAAGAAACTCATACCTAGGTGTGGGGAGCTAGTTACCCTATGAACACGAATGGCATAAGATGTTTTAAAGTGATTGAAAATGTGCAACAGGAAGTCAACAACAAAATAAAATGTTTCAAGTGTTTAGGGCCAAGGGTTTCTCAAGGAAGGATTCCAAGACAACATAATAACCCTTCAATAGTGAAGACAAGTAGAACCCTAAGTGTTTAGATATCAACCCAGTATTCAAATGTAACAATGATTTGAGATGGAACATAAAGAAAAAATTAGGTTCCATCACATGCATCATATTCTTACATGTTATAATAGTGTTGCATTTTCTTTTAGATCTCCTAGTCTTAAACACACTTAAGGCTAGGGTTTATACTCACATTTACATTCAAGTTCCACTATTTCCATCAAGGTTTAATTACCAAACTAAGGGTTTGACCAAGGAAAACCCCCCATAAGAAAATCAAGTCTTTATTTTTTTTGCAAGTATTTTCTTAGATTCAGATCCATAAATTAGTTTAGAAGGGAAGGGAAGAGATTGGAGCACAAATATGAAATTCAAATTCCCAAAAGAGAACAAGAATGATATGCTAGAAGTGGTGAATGAGTCCCATTATAGGTGTTTTTAGCGGACTATTTATAGATTTAGATACACTTTTCCCCGAAACCAATTCTTGTGCAAAAATTTAGATTTGTGACTGATTTAGCCAAACTGGCGAATGAGTGCTAGTAGGTCAAAAATTCATATTTTCTAGTGTTTCAAACCTCCTTCTAGCCATCTCTAGATTTCTAGGTGCATACATTCCTTTCTATAGCTTTCTATTTTGTTTCATCTACTTTTCTAGGACATTTAGTGTTACTTTATAATAAATTAGGGTTTTGCATTTCATCTTGCATTCTACCTTGCATTGCATTTTCCTTTCCAAGTTCTTACTTGGTGGTGAACCCCTTATTCATTTTCAATCAACCTGAAGGAAATCCCTATTGAAAGATCTCTTTCTCCTTTGCATCAAGATCTCTAGGGTTATCCTTGATTCAAATAGCTTGAAAGTGGGTGTGGTCTATGTCCTAAACCATATGATAGCAATCATCCCCCTTTTTCAAGAGGTTCCATTTTGGTGAACCTGCATTTAGAACATCATAATTCTAATTTGAAGTGCATCTTCATCCTATAATTGGCTTGCATTAACATTGCATTAGGGTTTTCATTAGTTAATTGGCATTCTAGGGTTTCTAATTTTGCATTATTGAAAGATCATATATCTTTCATTTGCACATCTTATTTTATTGAAATTCATAGAGAATTTTCATTTGCACTTAAAATACAAATCATACAACATAAAAAGGATAAAAAACAATTGATTTTTTTTTGAAAATTCTAAAAAAAATCCTCACTGGGACTCATTCACCATATTGGGTGAATCATTCCCAGTGCTGATTTTGTACTACATTTTAAAGAGTTAAATTCCCTTTTTTTAAGATTCTATTTGTTGTTAAAACTTTTTTGTTTCAGTTTTCATACTTTCTGTTACATTTGAATCATTAGAAGTATTATAATTTGCATTCATTACAATTGTGGATAGAATAAGATTTATGTACTTTTCATTTTTAGCATTAGCTCATAGTTCAATTAGGTTAGATTACATTTGGCATACATTAGAAAACAAAACCATAAACAAGATCCAACACTTAAGCCACTTGGAGAAAGTATAGTTATTTGACTATGTCAAATATCTCTTTCTAAGTTAACCTAACCCTTAATCCTTTTAGTAGTGATTAATTTGACATGTTAGATGAAGCCCTTGAGGATTTCATCTCACAAATTTCATCCATTAAGGCTTGTTATGGAAAACCAAAAATGTGATTCAACCTCAACTTATCCTTTAGCCACCTTCACACAAACCTAAAACTCAAAACAAACCTCTTTTGAACCACCTAAGAAATATGTTTTGTAGTAGTCAAGTAATAATACCATTTCTGATACATATAACACTTGAAAAAATGCACAACCAAAACAACCAACTCTAACAACCTTACCATTTCCTAATCCCATCTTTCTTGACACTCATCATTTACCTTTGTATAGTGGGAATGAGTATGATCTTGTTGAACAACTTAAGAATACTCCTGCAAAGATATCCCTATGGGACCTAATTCAAAATTCACCTAATTATCATACTATGCATCAAATATTCTCACAACAAGTTGTGATCCCTCCTAATACAAATGAAAATGATGTGGTAGTTCTAATGAAAGGAACACATATAGTTAATATAGACATTACCTTTCACCAACATGAGCTCCCTCCCTTCGAGATGAGAAAGAGACATGATTCCTTCATGATAATAGCCAAATTCAATAAAACAAGAATAAAAAGGACCCTTGTTGATAATGGCTCAACCCTTAATGTGTGTAGTGTGAAACTTCTAGATATATTGGGCATGGAAAAACAAAAATTTCAACTTGACTCCTTATCAATTTGAGGATTTGGCACTATAGGAAAGCAACCACTCGGTGTGATTACTTTACCTATTATAGCCAGAAAGGCTACCTTATAAAATCTCATTCATTTTATGCCTCATGACCTTTCATACAATCTTCTTTTAGGAATACCATGGATTCATGAGATGCATGTCATGCCTTCAACCCTTCATCATATCATGAAATATATATATATATATAAACATGGATACAAAGTTGAAATAGACCCTAATCTTGAGAGTTTTTTACAAGTTGAAAAGGGAATGACAAGTCCTCTAATCACATTAATTTAAACATCAAACATAGAACCTATTAAAGAAGAGAAACAAGAAGTGAAAACAATGTCAAAATTATTAGGTGATGATTAGGGTTCTTTGGAATTCACACCCTCGTTTGTGGGAGAGTACAAAATCACAAATAAAGAAGATGAAAAGACAAAAAAACCAATGGTAATGTCAAAATATAATTTAGAAGAACAATCAAAAGAATCTACCTCATTGACTTTAGAAGAAGACACAAGTTATTCAACAAACTTTAATGAGATAGATTATCAATAGCCACCAAACTTGAAAGAAATGGAAAGAATTTATTGGAGAGGTTATGAACTAATGAAATAGTTGGGTTATAATGGAAAAGGATGTAGAAAGAAATAAAAAGGTATATGTGTTCCTATAGAACCTAATATGCAAGAGACAAAAAATGGTTTTGGATATTTCCCTTCTAAGATTACACAAGAAATGAAAAGACCCTCATTAAACATCAAAACCGTCATTTTAATCCTAAAAATCTCTCACATTGAAGCATTCAGAATTGATTGATATAAATTGTGAAGAATTGTTGGGGTTTCTCAAAGATGATGAATCCTTGAAAGAAATGCTAGGAGTTTATGAAAAACCATTCAGTCCTCCTAAAAAGAGGTGGCTTACATGTGCTATAACCAGTGCCAAGAAAAAATATGGAGAAGAAGAGAGTAGTGAAGTTGACATGAACAAAGAATAATACAACCCTGAATTTCTAAAACAAAATGTGCTTCCCATAGGAGATACCATGGACATACAAATGGATATCAAGAATGAAGGCAAGGTGATCAAGATAGGAAAGTTCCTCGATGATGAAGAACAAGAATACCATGCAACTTTACTTCATGACTTTCCTAAATTTTTTGCTTGGAATTATTTAGACATGTTGGGAATTGACCCTATGATTTTAACACACAATATA
>VDFB02307892.1:0-14714 GCA_007258455.2 Sequoia sempervirens | reverse complement strand
CCATTTTGTTCAAAGTTAGCCATTTTCATGATCTTCAATTTCTTCATTGACTCCTCTTCTACAGATGATCTCGTCGAATTAGGTGCTCCGGGCATCGGATTGACTGCCTGTTATGCTCATCGCGAAGCTGACGAGAGATTAGGAGGGGTCTTCTGGGATGAACTTCGCCAAATAATGAATTTAAGTCCCTCAAAAGCTTGGGTGCCCTTCTTGGCTGGGGGCGCCCAAGTTCACCAGACTTAGTTTATTTTTATGAACTTTCACCTTGCTTCTGAACTTTGATTCCTAGCTCTTGTTTCACCCTACTTTCAGCTCCTCGTATCTGGTGACTGCGAACTCTGATCGACGTGCTGGATATCACATTGGAAACCTTGATTGACTGTGAAGAGATCACGTTAGACACTTTTGTGAATTCAGCTGTTTAAGCCCCTGAAAACTTGGGCGCCTCTTCTCTCCTGGGGCGCCCAAACCTTCTAGACTTAGTCATTTTTCATCTGATTTCTTCTTCAAGTTTGAAACCCCCATTCTGTATCCTTGACTTCGACCTGAATTCGCCGGAAGATGGCCAGTCGGATGATCTGACGGAGACAGGCGTATCGAAGCTGGCTGAATACTGTAGAGATTGAGCACTTTAACTGTCATGTCCCCTTCTAGTTGACATCTCTCAGAGCACAGGATTAACCTACTATGCGACTCTCGTAAGCTGATGGGATGGTTAGAGGGTCTTGATGGAGCTTGGCTTGGCTTCAGTTGTCAGTATTTTACCAGTTGGCTTTCGTTCGGGCTCATTCGGACACTTTTAGCCCGAGTTGCTATTTCTTTAGCGATTTGCACTCACCGAGGGATCCTCGCTATTTTAGCAAAGATTGATCACTTAATCACTCTTTATTCATCACTGCATCGCCTGCAAGACGTAAATATTGAGAGAGATATTAATATTTAATTGATTTAATTAAATATTAATTATTGGAGCTTATATTATAAAGTTATAATATTTTAAATATTATAACTTAAGTGATTTTGGCTGAAGGGGTCGCCCATCATGGAAGGGGCCATTTTAATTATATTTTATAATTAAAATTTGATCAGAGACTATTGAAATAATTAAAAGGAAAAGTCGAATTTATTTTAATGATGCCTCTTGAAGGAATTCGCACTTTTCAAAGGGATATAAGGCTTTGCTTGGAAAATCGAGCCATTATGTTATTGATTATTGAAATTTGAGCAAGTCTTCTTCCAGAGCACGGAAGCCAAGGGTTTCAGTCTCAGAGCATTGGGGAACGAGCCATCTCCAGTGAAAGCAATTCAGAGGTTGTGAAATATCATCCGATTTATTGCCAGGCAAGAGATTTCTTCATTCAGAAGAAATTACAGAGCATCACAGACAAGAAATATTCAGGGTTTTTGATTAGCAATTCATCCAGAGGAGTTTATTCCATTGAGGCGCATATTTCTTTAAGATCTGGAGACTCAGAGAAGAGCCGTACTTTTTATTTGTTATTTGCTGCTGTTTCAAGGCCGTACTGTTCTGTACCAGGCCGTACCTCCATTGGAAAGGGCGTACTTTCAAGATCAAGCAAAACGCCTTCCATCTCTTCAGTCTGTCACCACTAACAGGGGCGCCTATGCACCTGGCATTCATTTGGATCGTCTGACGGAGGGAGAAAGGGCTATTTGTTGCAGCCGTACCAAATCAAGGTCATTTTCATATTGCAGCAAATCAGGTTTTCATCAAATAAAATATTGCATTTTCATTTGCATGTACTTGGATCTTATTTGTAATCATTCCAGAAGTTGAATAAATAGTCTGGCATCGAAAGTTTCAATAGATTCCATCATTCTCAGAGTTATATTATTTTATTTAAATTTATTCAGCAATTTCTTTTCAAAATCGCCATCTTCTTCATTCATGCAAAAAACTCAAAAACAGTCAAAAAACCAAAAATACACAAAACAATAAAAAAAACAGTCAGATTCAGAAACAGGGGAAACAAGGGTTTCTACAGTGGTATCAGAGCTAAATCTTGCCATCCTGAGGGTTTAGCAGTCTTATGCAACCACAACAGATTGGGTCTCACAGGTATTACACACGCAGGCGAGCCTTGATTGACAGGCAAACAGGGTTCGATCCGGCAGCCGGAAAACATGGTTGATAGAACAGATATTCCTAGAACAGAGATTCCTCATAATCCCCGAGATCAGGACGATGCAGAGGTTTTAGACACTCTCAGAGACTTACGAGCAGGTCAACGGCAGTCCAACGATGTGCTACAGCAGTTGACAGTAGCCATTCAGAGGTTGGGTACACAAAGGAGACCGTCACCTCAGCATGAGGATAACAGGAGTGATGCAGGATCTCGGAGAGCACCCAGGACTGTTTCACGGACAGCAGATAGGCCTACTAGGCCTACTTTTATGAGACAGGAGCCCAATGAGGCTATTGCAGGTGAGGAGCACAAGGAGTTGTTCGCAGATACACTTATGGCAGCGAACGGGGAGTGGGAGTTAGTACCACCTGATGTCAGAGAGAGGATCACCTTTGACAGATTTATTACACAGAGGCGAGAGCACCACAGAGGTCGACAGGATTGGAGACCTAGATACCAGAATAATGATTTGAAGCATGCTACAAACAGGCTCAATCTAGCGATGTTCGATGGTAGTGGTAAGGTCACAGCTCAGGCCTGGATTAGTAAGCTGGACACGTTCCTTACATTGCGTCCGATGGCTGAGAGAGATGCTATCAGATATGCGACATTACATCTGGAGGGAGTAGCTTACGACTGGTGGCACCACGGGATGGTGACACTCCAGCATGACCGGATCACATCATATCAGGAGTTTGTTGATCGGTTGGTGGAGCGGTTTGACAGGAAGGATCCAGAATCCTATTTTAGAGACTTGGCTCAGTTGAGACAGAGTGGTAGTTTGGAGTTGTATATTGGTGACTTTCAAAAGTTATCAGTTATGGTTCCGAATATTTCAGAGAGGCGACTTGTAGTGCTCTTCATGGAGGGCTTGACGGAACCATTGAGAGGTTGGATCAAAGCCTTTGATCCTCCTTCGTTACAAGAAGCGATGAAAAAAGCTCGTAGTATGGAGTTGGCAGCACCGTCCAGTAGATTCAACTCCAGAAACAATTCTTCTTTCAGGGATAATAAGGGCTTCAATAGAAACAGAGAGAAGTCTGATTTTAATAAAGAAAAATCAGATTTTAAGAATGATTCAAAGGGTAAATCAGCAGCACCACCTTTGGATCGAGAGGCTCTTAACGATCTACGCAGGAAGAAGCTTTGCTTCTACTGCGAAGGTCCCTATGACGCCAATCACGATTGTCCTTTGAGGCCTAAGGGCAAATCGAGTGATGTGGGCTTACTACGAGGATTCAGAATCAGAAAATTCCGAACAGCAGGAGAGTTCTGAGGAGTCAGAGTCAGAGGCTTTAGAGCCTAAGGCAGAGGCAGAGTCAGAACTTCATATACAGGAGGCACGCCTATCTAGCATTCAGCAGGAGGGCTCATTCAGGATTCGTGGAGTGTTGGCGGGACAGAGGGTCATTACCCTTCTTGATACAGGAGCCACACACAATTTCATTGATGCTAGATTTGTTGAGAAACGCGGACTCATCACTGAGGAGTTCGAAGGCATTAGGGTTAAGGTGGCCGACGGTTACACTCTTAGGTGTGAACGCATGATTAAGGATCTCCCCTTACGCTTGAACAATTATGAGTTCAAGGCTGATTATTACGTAGTTAACATGGGAGATATTGATTTGGTCTTGGGCATGAAGTGGCTTCATTCACTTGAGGAAGTCACTCTTCGTCTCAAGGACATGGAGATCCATTTTGATGTGGATGGGAAGACACATATTCTAAAGGCAATACGGGACAACAACATCAAAACAATTTCTTTTCGTTGGATGGAGAGACTCATGCGACACGACATGGTAGAGTCGGCTGCCGAGTGCACATTGGCATCTATACAGGAGGGACAGTAGAAGACTGAATATCATCCTGACATACAACAGTTGAGAATCAAGCATGATAAGGTATTCAGTGATATTCCACCAGGGAGACCTCCAGACAGGGGCATTGAGCATATTATTGAGCTTGAGGAGGGCGCTAAGCCCGTTATGATTACGCCCTATAGACATCCCAAGCGGCTGAAAGATGAGATCGAGAAAATGATCAAGGAGTTACTTGCTATGGGTCACATTCGACCTAGCAAATCACCATTCGCTTCTTCAGTTGTTTTGGTAAAGAAGAAGGATGGCACCTTACGCATGTGCATTGACTATAGAGTCCTGAATAAGAGGACTATCAAAAACAGGTATCCAATACCTCGTATAGACGAGCTTATTGATGAGCTCCATGGTGCATGCTACTTCACGAAAATAGATTTAAGATCAGGATATCATCAGATCAGGGTTCGTGAGCAGGACATCGAGAAGACTGCCTTACGTTGTCATTGTGGGCACTTCGAGTTTGTGGTGATGCCATTTGGGCTCACTAATGCGCCAGCTACTTTTCAGTCCACCATGAACAGAGTTTTTCATTCATTGCTGAGGAGATTTGTATTGGTCTTTTTCGATGATATTCTTATCTACAGCAGGACTTGGCAGGAGCATTTGGCTCATCTGGAGACCGTGCTCAGTATTCTGGAGAGGGAGTCCTTGTACGCCAAGGAATCTAAATGTGACTTGGGAATGACCGAATTCCTATACTTGGGTCATATCATCAGTGCAGAGGGAGTGCGGATGGATCCTGAGAAGATCCGCGCTATTATAGACTGGCCGACTCCGGCAAACCTTACACAGCTGCGAGGATTTCTAGGTTTGTGTGGGTTCTATCGCAGATTCGTGAATGGTTATTCATGCCATGCAGCCCCGATGATAGATTTGCTGAAAAAGGGTGCATTTTGTTGGACTCCTGAGGCACAGGAGTGCTTTTTGAGGTTTAAGGAGTTGATGACTACGTGTCCCGTGTTGGCACTACCAGACTTTTCGAAGTCTTTTGAGCTTCAGTGCGATGCATCAGGTGAGGGCATTGGAGTGGTGCTTATGCAGGACAAGCACCCTATTGTGTATGAGAGTTGTAAGCTCGGAGGGCCAGAGAGACTCTACAGCATTTACGATAAGGAGATGCTCGCTATAATGCATGCCTTAGCAAAATTTAGACAATATTTTGTTGGCAGCAAATTTTGCATCAAAACTGACCACAACAGTTTGAGACACTTCTTGGGGCAGCGAGATCTCAACGATCGTCAGCAGAAGTGGGTTAGTAAATTGCAGGCCTATGACTTTGATATCTCGTATATCAAAGGTACACAGAATGTAGTAGCTGATGCTCTTTCATGCAGGCCTCATTTGAGCTCTATGGTTCACATTTCAGAGGATTGGAGGCATATGATTGTGGCAGAGTATGCCAAGGATACATGGGCATCCAGCATCATTGAGGGATCAACGATTGATACTAGATACACGCTTGTAAATGACTTGATCATTTACAAGAACATGATTTATTTGGTCCCAGGTTCAGAAGTGAAGAACATTATCATGCGAGCCTTTCATGATGTACCTACTACAGGACATCCCGGGTATTTCAAAACCTATAGGCAGATTCGGGAGAGATTCACATGGAAAGGACTTCAGGCAGATGTTCTTCAGTACGTGCGTGAGTGCCCTGTTTGTCAGCAGAACAAGCAGGAGAACACGTACCCGGCAGGATTATTGCAGCCACTTCCGATTCCTGACAGGAAGTGGGAATGCCTGTCGATGGATTTCATTACGGGCTTGCCTAAAGCCCAAGGGCGAGATTGCATATATGTAGTTGTGGATCGGCTAACGAAGTATGCCCACTTTCCGATTACCACCACTTACACACTACTGCAGCGAGGTCTTTCCCATGAGGTCTGGGATCGCATGGGTTCTCGAGCATAGTGAGCTTACGATGATAGTCGGTTCTTGAGTCACTTCTCGCGAGGTTGACTTTGTGGAACTGAGCTTCGAGCACCGTTACCACCCGGCAGATGGGCGTAGGAGATAGTGAATAAATGGGTGGAAGGTTACCTCAGGAATTATATTGCAGGGCAGCGAGGCATGGGTCAAGTGGATTCATTTGTGTGAGTATTGCTACAACACGACATTCCATATGACCATTCGTATGTCCCCTTTATGGCGTTGTACGGGTATGAGGGCCAGAGTTTTTGGATTTACTCTAAGTGATGAGAGTGCGAGTCTTTGGAGACTTGTTGCAGGAGAGTCAGGATACTATGAGGGCTCTCAAAGAAAATATTGCCAAGGCACAAAATCAGCAAAAGTAGTACACAGATCAGAAGAGAACAGAGAGGCATTTTGAGGTGGGTGACATGGTTTATCTTATGTTGCAGCCCTACCGTCAGTCTACTCTTAGAAGAGTGGGTCAGAGAAGCTTAAGCCACGATATTACGGTCCTTTCAGGATCCTGAGGCGTGTTGGAGAGGTGGCTTATGAGCTTGAGCTTCCGGCAGAGAGCAGGGTACACAATGTTTTTCATGTGTCATGTCTCAAGAAGGCGTTGGGACACCGTGTGGTACCTTCTGCAGTTTACCTCCCTTAGATGATGAGGGAAAGTTGATTTTAGTACCTGAGTCTATCCTGGAGTACAGAGAGAGACAGTTGCGCAGGAGGACTATCAGGGAATATTTAGTGAAATGGAGAGATTTTCCAGTGGAGGATGCTACATGGGAGAGCGAGGATATTCTGCAGCATCCGGAGTTGAGATTGCTTGAGGACAAGCAATTTCAGGAGGGGCAGACTGTCATGTCCCCTTCTAGTTGACATCTCTCAGAGCACAGGATTAACCTACTATGCGACCCTCGTAGGCTGATGGGATGGTTAGAGGGTCTTGATGGAGCTTGGCTTGGCTTTAGTTGTCAGTATTTTACCAGTTGGCTTTCGTTCGGGCTCATTCAGACACTTTTCGCCTGAGTTGCTATTTTTAGCAGTATTTGGCACTCAGCGAGGGACCCCTGCTATTTTTAGCAGTATGGATTGATCACGTGCAGAATCACTTCCTTATTCATCAGCTTCAGACGGTTCGTGCATCGGGTAAATATTGAGAGAGATATTAATATTTAATTGATTTAATTAAATATTAATTATTGGAGCTTATATTATAAAGTTATAATATTTTAAATATTATAACTTAAGTGATTTTGGCTGAAGGGGTCACCCATCATGGAAGGGGCCATTTTAATTATATTTTATAATTAAAATTTGATCAGAGACTATTGAAATAATTAAAAGGAAAAGTCGAATTTATTTTAATGATGCCTCTTGAAGGAATTCGCACTTTTCAAAGGGATATAAGGCTTTGCTTGGAAAATCGAGCCATTATGTTATTGATTATTGAAATTTGAGCAAGTCTTCTTCCAGAGCACGGAAGCCAAGGGTTTCAGTCTCAGAGCATTGGGGAATGAGCCATCTCCAGTGAAAGCAATTCAGAGGTTGTGAAATATCATCCGATTTATTGCCAGGCAAGAGATTTCTTCATTCAAAAGAAATTACAGAGCATCACAGACAAGAAATATTCAGGGTTTTTGATTAGCAATTCATCCAGAGGAGTTTATTCCATTGAGGCGCATATTTCTTTAAGATCTGGAGACTCAGAGAAGAGCCGTACTTTTTATTTGTTATTTGCTGCTGTTTCAAGGCCGTACTGTTCTGTACCAGGCCGTACCTCCATTGGAAAGGGCGTACTTTCAAGATCAAGCAAAACACCTTCCATCTCTTCAGTCTGTCACCACTAACAGGGGCGCCTGTGCCCCTGGCATTCATTTGGATCGTCTGACGGAGGGAGAAAGGGCTATTTGTTGCAGCCGTACCAGATCAAGGTCATTTTCATATTGCAGCAAATCAGGTTTTCATCAAATAAAATATTGCCTTTTCATTTGCATGTACTTGGATCTTATTTGTAATCATTCCAAAAGTTGAATAAATAGTCTGGCATCGAAAGTTTCAATAGATTCCATCATTCTCAGAGTTATATTATTTTATTTAAATTTATTCAGCAATTTCTTTTCAAAATCGCCATCTTCTTCATTCATGCAAAAAACTCAAAAACAGTCAAAAAACCAAAAATACACAAAACAATAAAAAAAACAGTCAGATTCAGAAACAGGGGAAACAAGGGTTTCTACATTAACAAACCCTAACTGCTGGATCAAGTGCCTCAAAAAGCTGGGCGCCCTTCTTCACTTGGGGCGCCCACTTTTCCCACACTTAGTCACTTTTTGATATTTCTCACTTTCTTCCTTCTGACCACAGTTTGGAATCTCCCTGTTCAGCCTCGAATCCCGGATGACTGGATGATCTGTTGATTGCGCCGCCGGACTCGTTGCGGAGTTTGCAGAGAACTGAGCAACTTCAACTTAGAACTTAAACCCTAACTCCATCATCTGGGGCCCTAAAAAGATGGGCGCCCTTCTTCACTTTGGGCGCCCAAGTCTGGCAGTGTTAGAAAATTTTCACCACTTTTTCTTGTTCTTCGTTTCCCGTGCAAGCTTATGAACTCACCTTTTTTCGTATGTTTTGAATGTTGAATTTGATGCCTGGCAGCTGACTATCCTCCATTAATGACCTTGGAGCTCTTGATATGCTTCTAAAAAAGTAGAATAGACCCAGTAGGGCAAAACTGATTATTTTGAGATTCTGACTGCACCAGCCTGATATGGATGTATTTTGAGCCAATCAAAATCAGCTTGGACCCTATCGGACCAACTTTCTATTTTTAGAAAGTTTTGCTAGTATCCATTTCCAAAGAAACCCAAAAAAACCCAGAAAAAGTTACTAAATTTAGAAAATTTCTAAAAGTAGTAGTTTTCCTAAAATTTAGGGATGAAAAACTGAGATCTGGGTTTTGTAGGTTAAGCTGCTCTGAGCAGACCCAGATCGTCAGATTTTGTAGATTTTGTGTTTTAACCCCTCATGCAAGACATGCACACCCAAATTTTGACCTTTTTGACTATTTTATCAAGACTTTTACTTATTTCTTCCAAATATCTAAGTGTAACAAAATTTTAATTTTTGGGTACAACATATAGCATAATGCATGTTTGGGTAAAAAAACATAAGGCAACCTCTACTATAGTAGGCCTTTCCCTATGATAGCACAACCTACTATTTTAGGACCAGGCCTATGTTTTTACATACAATCCTCCTGGTTAAAAGTAAATATAATATTTCTGGAAAAAACCCTACTCATTTTTTTTTGTGATTGGCAATTTTTATTTAGTATGCTTTTTTATCTTTACACATTACGTTTGACATGAAAGAGCAAAATCATTTCTTTTCTATTTTTACAATTATTATATTGTTTTTTAATGTCTTAAGTTTGTAGTGTTCCATGGGGATGTGTCCCCCCCAAAAAACTAGACTTATCCTGATGGAGACATCCCTAGGATGTGAGGGCTTGGGGGAAATGTCCCCCTAGACCATCACCACATACCTAGGGACATTTTGGGATGTGCCCCTATTTTGGAAATGTCACAAAGATGCTTGGACGTTCCAAGGACCCTAAGGGACTTTATTGCATCAACCAAAAAGTCCATTTTTTTGAAAAATCAATTTTTTTTGGATTTTTTGTGCTAGTAACCCTAACCCTAATGGCTTATGGGCCCCACTCACACTCTAAGCAGTCACAAAATAGTTATAAATATACATCTAAACCTCACTCCAAATCATTCCCAAGTTTCAATAACAAAGTTGGAAGTTGAAACAGCAAGTTGTAAGCCTACAAGGGTGAGAAAGATTGCAACAATGAGAGCATTGGGATAGGAAAAATAAGAGCAAGAAAAAAGAGTGAGCATTTGCCAAGTCTTCATTGGTTGAGTGAGAGCATTAGGAAGAGTGAGTAAGAGCAAGATGAACAACAAGTGCAAATTCTTCATCAATCAATCGTTGAACCAATGTGTTCTTCAAGCCTCAAGGTAAGCCTTGTCCCTTCATTCCTAACTGTGAAATATCAAATTTGAATTTACTCATCATATGGCAGTTTTTTATTTATTTGTCTGTTTGTTTTGAATTTAGTAGTTTAGGGGTTTATAATTTAGTTTTACAAATGAACTTTTAATTTTCTGTTTTAATAACAGCAATATTTAGGTGTTTAAATTTATTTATTATTTTTTTTGTAAATTTGCATAAATATTTGATGAAGATTTTAATTTACAAGTCAAGTTAGGATTTTGTCTTTTGTGTATCCTCTACTTCTGCACTTTGTGTGATCTGAAGTAAGAAAAACAAAAAGAAACTTTTTATGTCTTGAACCCATTCATAATTTAATGACATTATGAAATGTATGGTAACAATAACTTTTGTTTCTTGTAGTGTCCCTATGAGTTCTACTTCTCACAATACAAGTGATGAAGAGGGTCAACAAAAGCCTATGGGGGTTGAATCTAACACTCCAAGTGCAGATATGTAATGTCCCTTTCTCAAGAGTTAGAATTCTGTGAAGACCCTTAGTCTATTTTAATTTTCGTAGGCTAATTGGGAATTTGGTAAGGGAACATCTAATTAATTATTTTATATAAAGTTGAGCATTTTATTATAAAGTGACTTATTTTGGGGTCCAAAAGTTAATTAAAAATTAAATGTCACTTTATTTGAGAAATAAAATATAATTTTTGAAATATTAAAAAAGGCAGTATAAGGGGAATGGTAAATGAGAAATTAGGATATTTTGGCAAATTCATTTCCTATTGTGAAGTTTGGACATTTTGTTCAACTTGAAAACCCTAGGACAAAAACCCTAAGGGAAAATGTAATGTCCCCATTTTAGCTATACGCCCTTCAGTGACTGATAGCCTATTTCAAAAACCCCATAGGCTTGTCAGAGGTAAAATTAGGGTTTCCTATCTTGTAGGGGTTCTAAAGCTTTTTTGAAGGCTTGCACATTGGAGTTTCGAGTTTTGGATTGCGGATTCTTTCTGGGTTTTCAGAGAGCTTCACAGTGGTATGACATGCAAAGGCATTGGGCAACTTTTCAGAATTTACTATTTTTAGTAAGTTCTATTTTTGGCAGTGCCATCTTGGGCAGTAGCATCAGTAGTCAGCTCAGTTTCCATTTCGCGCAGTGCAGTTTGGAGCACATTTGGCTTTCAGCATTTTGAGGCTCATTTTGGTGAAATGATTTATTTTAAGTCATTAATGTTTTAAAATTCATTTTAGGCCCCATGGCCTAGATTAATGACTTAAAGTTGTTTTAAAAGGGGGCCTTTGAGGGTGGACGCCTCATTGAGAGATTTTTTAAATATTTCTAAAGTAAATATTTCTCCTCAAGTCTTGGACGCCTAGAAAGGTGAATTTAATGTTTTAAAAATTAAAAATATTTCAAAAGTGAAATGGGCATCCCTTTTGGAGGGAAAAAAAGATGGAAGTTGAAGAGCCAACAGTCACCTTCAATTCTATAAAAGTAGGCCATTGTTCATTCATTTGTCATCTTTGGAAAATATTGTAAAGTTATGTTGCTGAATTGATTTCAGAACCTGGCTAAGGGGGAGTTTAGTATATTTACACCATTCTTCGGACCTGAAACTATGGTTCCCTAGATGGTTGATTGAGAGTGTGCTTCATCCAGAAGTAGATATTGAGCTTCAAAGTTGAAGATTTTGGTAATAAATTCCAATTTTGTGTTTGCTGGTTTGATCATGGCTGAAGGAGATATTTGATTACAGTTCTTTGTATGATTTTTATTTGCTTATGGGTATTGGTTAATATCATTTCTATGCTCATGGTGACCATTCTTGCCAATTATCAGATTTTAATTTGTTGTATGGAATTTCCAAGAGAAATCGCTCTTCCTTCTTCGGCCGTACTTTCTCTATGAGCAGACTTTGGAAATCATGCCCTCCATTGGTAGTTGTCTTTGGTCTTTTTGGTGCTTGTTGCTGGTCGCCTTGTTATGGAGGAGTTGTGAATTTAGTTTTAGAAAGCTTCATGGGAGTTTTGAATGAAAAACAAGCATTTTGGTGAGTTGTTTAGTTGCCGGTCTATATTTTCAGTTGATGGCATTTCATATCAGACTTGACTCATTCCATGTTATGCTATAATTCTTGGACGTCTATGCTTCTAGTTTCATGTGCATTCATTTTGGAGGGAATAAAAACATTTTTGATGATGATATGAACAATTTAGGGGAAGTTTAAGTTGCTGGTTTGATTATCTCAGTTTGCTGGTCTTAATATCAGACCTGGTTATTCTCTTTTCATGCTATATTTCTTTGGTCTTTCAACTCACATTTGTGATCAAAAGTATAGTATAATTCTTGGAGAAGTTTGGAGCAAATTTCTATTGTATATTCATTGCAATAAGCTCATTGTAAATGCTGGTAATAGTAGTACTGTTCCAGTCATTCTTATTTCATCATTTACTTTATGTTTTAATTCAAACATTGTAACCCCTGAATGGTTTACCGCCAGTGTGGAGGAATTAATATTGTATCTCTCATATTTTACCCACTGAATAAGTGGAGAATCCCCACTGCTTGAGTGGATGCCTGCTGAGAAGCGGATGAATTGATCTTCATTGTAATATCTTTCCCCCCACTAAATAAGTGGTAGCATGGAATCTTCGTGGTCGATTCTCTGCCTGCTTTCATTTCCAATTTGTACTTCAATTCAGTTGTTGCTAACGATCCCTTCCCATATGCTATCACCTCGCCCTCAATAGGATCTTGGTGAACATTCTTGGCGAAGGTTTCATTCAGTTTGATTATCTTTTGGGAGCTAATGCTAACATTTGGCGTAGTGCTGGTTTGGTACTCTGTAGAAACCCTTTGTTTCCCCGTTTTATGAATCTGAATGATTTTTGTTTGTTTTTGCGTTTTCTGATGTTTTTGGTGTTTTTGCATAAATAATGAAGAATGCGATTTTCCAAGAAATTGATAATAAATTCAAATAAATTCTTTCTACTCTGGAAATGATAGATTCAATTGCTAAAATGGATGCCAGTCTATTTATTGATCTTCTGAAACAATTACAATAATGATCCTCTAACATGCAATATAAAAGCAATGGTTTTTATTGAAAACCTGATTGGCTGCAATACAGTACGGCTGCAATGAATGACCTTCAGATGATGGTACGGCTGAGATATTAAATCACTTTCCCTTGAATCCACTGCCAGAAGAATGTGCGCCTTGGATAATGGAGTCAGACTGCCAAAACTGGAGGCGTTTTGCTCTGAAGACAATCAATACGGCTTCCTTTGAGTGGTACGGCCAGGTACATAAATGTACGGCCATAATACAGCAGCAGCAATAAATAAAAAGGTACGGCCTCCTCTGAAACCTCTGGATCTGAAGAAAATAGGCGCCTTGATTGCAATATGCTTTCCAGATGAAAACCTATGTTGAAACTCTGTAAATAAATAATCTCTGAAGTTCAATGATCTCTTCTGGATGAAGAAACCTCTGTGCTGGCAATAGATCAGGTGATATCTCACACCCTCTGAACTACTTTCAATGGAGATGGCTCGTTCCCCAATGAATTCGAGATTGAAACCCTAAAGCTTCTTGCTCAGACCAAACTGGATCAATTTTCAATAACTCAATATGCATAATGGCTCGATTCCCAAGGCAAATGGCTTATACACTTGAAAAGTGCGATTTCCACCATAATAGGGAATCATTAAAATTCGAACTTTTATTCTTTTAATATTTCAATAGTCTTCAGCGTAATTTTTGATAAAAAATATAATTGCCAATTGGCCCCTTCTGATGATGGCGACCCCCTTAACAGAAATCACTTAAGTTATAATAAAATATTATAACTTTATATTATAACGCCAAATAATTAATATTTAATTAATTCAATTAAATATTAATATCTCCTTAAATATTAACCCGATGCTCGAGCCGTCTGAAGCTGTCGACTGAAGAAGTGATTCTGATCATAATTCATCCATGCTGCTAAAAATAGCAGGGGTCCCACGCTGACTGCCAATAACTGCTAAAAATAGCAACTTCTGCAAGAAGTGTCCAAATGAGCCCGAACGAAAGCCAATTGATCAAGAACTGCCAACTGAAGCTGAGCCAAGCTCCAAAATGACCCTCTATCCAAACTATCAGCCTACGAGGGTCGCATGATAGGCTAATCCTGTGCTCCGAGAGATGTCAACTAGAAGGGGACATGACAGTCCGCCCCTCCTGAAATTGCTTGTCCTCAAGCAATCTCAATGCCGGATGCTGCAGAAAATCCTCGCTCTCCCATGTAGCATCCTCAACAGGCAAATCTCTCCATTTCACTAGATATTCCCTGATAGTCCTCCTACGCAACTGTCTCTCCCTGTACTCCAGGATGGACTCAGGTACTAAGATCAACTTTCTTTCATCATCTAAGGGAGGTAGAACTGCAGACGGTACCACACGATGTCCCAACACCTTCTTGAGGCGTGATACATGAAAAACGTTGTGTACCCTGCTCTCTGCTGGAAGCTCAAGCTCATAAGCCACCTCGCCAACTCTCCTCAGGATCCTGAAAGGACCGTAATAACGCGGCTTAAGCTTCTCTGACCCACTCTTCCTAAGAGTGGACTGGCGGTAGGGCTGCAGCATGAGGTAAACCATGTCACCCACCTCAAAATGCCTCTCCGTCCTCTTCTGATCCGCATACTGCTTTTGCTGATTCTGTGCCTTTGCGATATTCTCCTTGAGAGCCTTCATAGTATCCTGACTCTC